>JAQFVV010000043.1:1301482-1510338 GCA_028023455.1 Epiperipatus broadwayi
ATTTTAACAGTATTTTTATCCAATTTAAAACCAAAAATTAAATGTTAGCATAGTACTCCATCATGGATTAAAATACAAACACACCACTATATTATATGCTATAGCTTGCGATCCAGACAATGCCTTAAAAATTTGTGGTGAATAGCTAAGCAATGTCATTACATAGCACATAGCACATGCATTGATGCAGGAAGGGAGCTACAGACAGTTTGGAAAGAGAAGTAATCATTAGTCATCTTTTTACCAGAACACACTGGTGCATAGATGTTCCAGGTACAAAAACTAAAGACAAACAGCAACAACAGCAACAACATAAAAAAGATAATATTGTCATTCATAACTTATTATTGCTTTACAGACATATTATTCTATAGTACAATTGGATTTTTTCCTTCATTTGTATTCGTAATTCAAATTTGCATATGGTTTGTTTATCTGTCAACAAAGTGGTGTCTTTCTTCTTTGTAACCTAAAGCTGAGTGTACTTTTTGTGAAGATCACCATGAATGTCACTGAAAGTGTATTCAAATTTAGGTTATAATAAATATAAAAACCACTTCAATAATGGACAAACAAATGTATGCAAATTTCAATTACATAATATGAAATAATTTTATAATGGTATGTAATTTGATGATGTAAAAAGCTAAGTACGATACTTCTAACATTGTGAATTTTAATAACAGTATATAAAGAACTCAAAGTATATGATGTAGCTCAAAGTAGTGACATGATAAGAGTAAGTTATCTTATGGTTATTAAAACAGGCAAAACTCTCCATGCAGTATTGCAATTCAGTGCAAACCAGAGTAATCAATCGATGCCAGAAGGCTTGTGCATAAAATCCACATCTAGTGCCTACTCGTCCAATCCCCAGACTAGTTTCTGGCTTGTGGCCTTCGTCAGTCACTGAAGGCCACAAGCCAGAAACTAGTCTGGGGATATTGGATGAGTAGGCACTAGATGGGAATTTTATGCACAAGCCTTCTGGCATTCATTGATTACTCTGGTTGCCACAGGGTGGCGCTACTGTATGGAGAGTTTTGCCTGTTTAATAACAGTTATGTGCTGGCATAAGAGATGGTGATCATGTGATGTTTAGTGGTTTAACATCAATCCTGCCTAGTAGGATAATAGTGGCTATGGTTTTTAAAGAGCCAGAGTCACCAAAATGTATGGGTGCTGAACTGAGTTCAGACCCATATGACTATATAAGCTATTGAACTTAGATTGAAAATATTGTGTTTTCAATTTTATTATCTTAGTTTTGTAGTTAAGTAGAGATAAAAAGTGACTGGTGGAAGTTTGCATTAGATCCTAAGATCTAGGTGCAGTGCTCTCAGATGCAAGGCTCTCAACTGATGAAGGCCATAAGCCAGAAACTAGTCTGGGAATATTGGATGAGTAGGCACTAGATACGGATTTTATGCACAAGCCTTCTGGCATCCATTGATTACTCTGTTTGGCACAGGGTGGCACTACTGTATGGAGAGTTTTGCCTGTTTAATTCTCATTAGACTTCATTAAAGTTAATTATAAAACCCTACATATATAATTATGATGGCAAGCTTTTTCCAAAGCAATCAAATATTATTACTAGATTTTTTTATTTACTGTCTACAAACTTATATGGTTTTTAGAAAATAACATAAAAACAATAATACTAATGTCTGTAATTTTATAACTAAACTACAAACTTGTATTTCTGCTCTAATTCTTCTTCTTCTGTTGCAAGCATTTTCCACTGGAAGTGTGCAATAATTTCACTATGGTTCAAAATGTTAATAGTAGTTGAGTTGGCCAATCCAATGTATGTTGGACTAATTGTTACTGATGACTGTTCGAGACGAATATATGCATCAACTGCTGAACCATACAAAGAAATATGGACATCTTCCCCTAAAAAAAGATTAAAATTTTTGATTAAATTTTAAAACACAAATGCTACAATCTGCATTTTTAATTACTAATTTTGAAATTATTTTGGCATAATTACACTTTACAATTAAACATTATGGCAAGATGGCTCAGTTGGTTAGAGTGTTTCTTAAAATTTCAATACTCAATAATCTAAGGGTACAGGTTCGATTTCCATGTTAGTAATGTCACTGGTCAGGCCAGAAACACCTGAAAAAGAGGAGAGAATAATACCTCTCGCAAAATTGTGTGTATCCTAACCTGTGTGCTTTTAGTAACAGTTGGATGTATTTGGAATATTTAAAATAAAGTTAAATTTTCCTAAAGACATTCAATACTTATATTAGGTGAGGTAAATAATCCAATATATAAATACAATTATAAATACATGAATCTCAATCAATGGCCTTATGATGGAGTGTGACATATCAGGTCATCATTGCCATGAACATTTTCAAATATATACACCTGAAACATAGTAATATTTATCAAGTAACAAGCATACTTATAGTTTTTCTTTCAAGTAGGTAATCTACAGCCAACCCAAATGTCTATTCTTTATTGGTCAGAAAATGGGTATCTAGTATTCATACTTAAAGGTTAAAACAAACAATTAGCAAGATGAATGTTTTTTATATATATATCAAAGCATTGACCAGAATGCAAACCTGGGCCCAGCTGCTTTGAATGCAACTATGCTAACCATTAGGCCACCAACAAGATGAATGTTTTTTATATATATCAAAGCTTTGACCGGAAAGTGAACCTGGGCCCAGCTGCTTTGAATGCAGCTACACTAACAGCTAGGCCACCAACAAGATGAATGTTTTTCATTGGAAAACTGGTGGAAAAGTCTTTCTTTTGCAGTCGAGCATATAAACTCTATTTTATTCACTTTAGCTACATAAATAACATATTTCCATTACATTTATATATTTCAATAAATATAAAAGTTTTATATATTCATAATTGATAATCATTGAGATCAATCAGACATCGATGTTAGCAATTCATTTCTATATTTTAAATCAAAATATTGGTTTTCTTATCATATAAAATTTATATACTCCTAAATCAATTTGTAATATACTTATAAATATACAAGGATACACTCAACATAATTTTATAAGTATATCTACAAATGATTAATACTTACAAAAACTAATGCACAATTAATATCTATTTCAAACAGATATCAAGGCTTCGTACTTAGATTTGCCCATTTGATGTACTTTCAGTAGCTTAGGAATAATCCTTAAAAATGACCACAAAAGATAAAACATAGGAGTTATAATGTAATGTGTGTAGGAATGTAAAAACAAATGATTCATATAATAAAACAGGATTTGGAAAAAAAAGTGTGAGGAATATCCTATGTTTTGAAATTAGTGGGCTATTTTGAATAAAGAAAGAGAGGAATTGTATTTATATATTGGACTATTTTCATCATCCAATATGAGTATTCAATACTCAAGAATCTAAGGATCCAGGTTCAATTTCCATGCTAATACTATTGTCACTGGTCAGACCAGCAACACCTGAAGAAGAGGGGAGAATAATATCTCTCAGTTGGCTACAGCGTTACCTTAAAATTCAATACATTGAAGTATCTAAGGGTCCAGATTCGATTCCCATGCTAGTACTGTCACTGATCAGGCCAGCAACACCTGAAGAAGAGGGGGAAATAATACCTCTCGAAACACTGCACATATACTAACCTGTTTGATGTGCTATTACCAGCAGTTGAATGTATCTGGAATATTTAAATAGATTTACATCTTTCTAATGACATTCAATACTCATATGAGATGATGTAAATACTCCAATATATAAATACAAGTAAAATACCATCATCACAAACCTTCAGGAAAACACCAAGAGAGGAATATTTATGAATATAGTATTTATTAATGAAGTATAATCATTAGCATTACTCGCTATATCTTTTGAACCTATTTCTTAAATAATTTTTCTGAGCAGTTTATTTATTTTAAAAGATCTTCACAAAAAAAAAAAAATTATAATAAAATAAATGTGAATTTATGTTTCATTGAGTAAATCAACAAAATAAACTATTATTTGAGATGTGATTGTTTTTAGAGAAGTAAATATAATATTATACTAAGCTACCATCTTGCTATTTATGTTAATAATAAAAGGCTACATTTTTGATATAAAGTAGAGGAAAAGAAATTCATAGCATTATATTTTTGACAAATTACTGCCAGTGTTAACAAACCAAATCAACCAGAGTTCTATTAGCTACTGATGCCTGTAATTACACTAATGAACTATACTTCAAGGCAAAATGACAAAATTAGTTATCGAGTTATTTTTTGTTTAAAAAACCCTCGCCAGCAATTAGATCAGAATATAGCTAGTAGAGCACAATAAGGTATTAGTAAACAATAAAGAAGGTAATATATATTTCCGTCGTGTAATTTTCACTACAGAAATATTATTCATAACTGGATGATCTCTAGTCTAATGAATGACTAATAAAAATAATTAAACCAATAAACATCACATGACCTTCACCTCTTATGCTTGTGTATAACTGTTGTTAAAACAGGCAAAACGCTCTCTCTCTATATATATATATATTGCCACACACAACAAGCTAGAATAATCAATGGATGCCAGAAGGCTTGTGCATAAAATCGCCATCTAGTCCCTACTCATCTAATATTCCCAGACTAGCATAAGAGGTGAAGGCTATATGATGTTTATTAGCTTAAAACCGATCCTGCCTAATAGGATAGGGGTGGCTATGGTTATTAAAGAACCAAAGACACCAAAATGTATGGGTACTGAACTGGATTCAGACCCATATGACTATAAAAGCTGATGGGCTTGGATTGAAAACATTAAGGTCTTTTCGGTTTAAGACATAATTTTGTACCTAAATGGAGATAAAAGGTGGTTTCTGGAGGGTTGCATTCGATCCTAAGATCTAGGTGCAGTGCTCTCAGATCCAAGGCTCCTCACTGATGAAGGCCATAAGCCAGAAACTAATCTGGGGATATTGGATGAGTAGGCACTAGATGGGGATTTTATGCCCAAGCCTTCTGGCATCCATTGATTACTCTAGCTTGTGTGTGGCAATATATATAGAGTTTCGCCTGTTTTAAAAATAATAAATATACTCCATCAAGTGATTTGTGTCAAAATTGTAAAGTCAGTAAGTTTGACACTTATTGATTAAACTGTAGTAATTCTCCCATCTATATATACTAAACAATGATAATGATATGTAAAAGTGAATGGAATCTGGGCCAACTGATGAGTGCTGGTTCGGCATATGAAATGTGCATCTTGGGAATCATACATCTTTTCCGCATGTCTTTGGACCTATGTTTATTATTACACTCCTTCGCAAGAAGCTAAAAGCAGAAAGAAATCAGTCCCTACTTTCGTGAGAGTGATGTAGTGAAGATTACACTATAGAAATATTATTCATTAAATAGATAACTTCGAGTCTAATGAATAATAAAAATAATTCATATACTTAAAAATGTGTTAGGTAGAATCAATTTATATAAAGTCACTAAGTAATATTTACTAAGCCTATAATCTCAAGAATGTGTGCGTAAAATTGCGATCGTAGGGACCTCTACAGGTCTTAATCCCAAGCTTCCGTTTTAGAAGAAAAGAGGGGAACCCCAAAATGCACATACTTGAGTGAGAGTGATGCAGTGAAAATTACACTACAGAAATATTATTGATTATTGGATGATTTCTAATCTAATGAATACTAATAAAAATTATCAATAAATAAAAAAGACAATCTGGAAAGCTGATCTAAATAAATTGTACAATTTATTTCAATTCACTTTATTAATATGTGGTCACTTCATTAAAATAAAATTTTAAAACGTTCATTTTTGATTGGCTTATTTTATTTAAACTCTTGGAAAATAGGAATTTGTTTCTTACAGAATGCACATATGTTTTAATTGAACATTTAAAACTTGGACTTTTTAATTGTCATCAAAAGAGAAATAAAAAATATGTGGTATTTAAAAGTTACAAGAGACATAATTATCTTAGATTACCACTTTATTTACCTAATAGAATAAAAAAAATTGTAGATAAGGTGGCAGAATTAATTTATTTGAAATCAATAACTATACTTGAAAAAAATTACATGAAGAAAACAAAAAAACTGATTAATATTAATTTAATTTATGTTCTTTAATATTTTTACAATACTTTTTACAACCCACTATTGACGGTTTCGATTGTCCCAGCAATCTTCTTCAGAATTTCTACTTATATTTTCAAATCTTAATTTATATTTGAAAATATAAGTACAAGTTCTGAAGAAGATTGCTGGGTATTAAAGCCATCAATAGTGGGTTGTAAAAAGCATTGTAAAAATAATAAAGAACATAAATTTAAAAATATAAGCAGAAGTTCTGAAGAAGATTGCTGGGGCAATTAAAACTGTCAATAGTCGGTTGTAAAAAGCAATGTAAAAGTAATAAAGAACATAAATGATATGAATATTATATGAATTTGGCAATGCAATAAGAAAGATAAAGTTATAATACTTCATAAAAAAACTGATTAAATGAGACTTGGAAAATTTTAAATCACTTTTTTCAGAGTTACTTTATGTTTGTCCTCCTGGATTCTATACTTTGCAATATTCAGATTTTTTGATCTTGGCTAGAATATAAATCAACTTTTTTATGTGTTGCTTCTCTTGTATATATCTGCTCTTGTAGATGAGTTTATCCATAATTCTTTTACAATGCTTTTTTGTTTTCTCTTCAAGTGAAGTGAAATCATGCGGGTATATTCTATGAACTTCAATCCATTTAGTCATTTAATAAGCATTAATTTTATTAATTGATATATTTTATTTAGTTATCACTAAGGTTTGTGATTATTTTTTTAAAAAATACTGACTTGAGTATTTATCCATTTAACTGAGAATTTTATACTTCCAAGAAAGTAAAAAGGTTGTAATGATTTGCTTGAAATTTTCTCAAATGTTAAATAATAGGTTTAAATTGTTCTTAGCAATAATATTAGACTAATTCTCTACAAATCACATATAATGCTTAAATTAGTATATAATCTGATTACCGCCTAGGCAGGGCTAGGCAACTTTTGGCACTCAGGTTAACTCAGACTCTCAAAACTTCTCAATCTGGCCTTCGGTCATTTTCAAAACATGTATATAAAATAGTCACATGACCACTATTTTGAACACTTACATCCATTAATTACTTTGGCTTGCACAGATGGCTGTACTGTATGGAGAGTTTCGATATAATATAAATGGAAAAATATGGGTGATTTAATCTGTAAATTGTGTAAGGAAGGAGTAGAAGATATTAGGCATCTGTTAATTGAATGTAAATGCTTGAAAACAGAAAGGGCACATATAATGAAGTTATGGAAGAATAAATTTTAAAAAAATGATTATACAGAAAGTGGATTATTGGTTTTTATGCTGGGTTTGGGAAAAGATAAGGGGGATTTAGATATAAAGGCCATAGAGTTGACAAAGATTACATTGTGGAAATGGGATGGAGCAGAATATGGGAAAACTTAGACTGGGAATGTAAAATAAAGTAGCTAACAGGTTTCTCTGGGCATAATTGCTGAGAGATTCTTGACTTCATTTAAGGAGAAGCTACAGTATATCATATCACATATAAAATAGTCCTGTATAAAATTTCTATTTAAACGCACGCATAGTAAAAATACTGAATTAAAAGTTAATCAAAATAATATATTTATTTTCTCAATCACATCTTTTCCTCTCTCCAATTTTCATTCTACTAAAGATCCATATTCCTACAAACTATGTACACTGTGTCATCTACCTGACAAAGGATTAGGTATTTTGTTTGTTTGTATAGTTATTTTCTTAGCTGAACATCATATACTAGCAAAAATAAAACTCGAATTTTACTTGTTTTTTTAATTATTTCGCATTTATCTTATTTGGGGGAGGGGCTACATTGTATAAGATAAGAAAAATTGGCATAGAAAATCATACATTTAAAAGAAATAAACCAATGTATATTTTCTTATAGAAAGAAATAATAAACTAATATGCTTAATATGTCTGGAAAATATTTCAGTTAATAAGGAAGACAATATTAAGAGGCATTATTCATCAAAACATTGATTACAACAAAATTGTTGAAGAAGAAAAAAATATTGAAAACTTGTAATGGAGTTTAATTAAGCATCAGACATGTTTTATACAAACTATAATGAGTCAGAAAATTCTGTAAAAGCAAGTTACATTATTTAAAAAAAATTAGCAGCAAATTCAAAACCATTTTCTAAAGAGGGGTTGTTAAAGACACCATCCTAGCTAATGTGAAATTAATCTGCCTTGAACATAAAAAAAATAAGATGGTACAAAGCAAATTGAATAATTGCCAATAAATGTATTGCCCAAGTGATTATCTGTTATGAAAGTTAATCAATTATGTTGATAAAAGTAAAGATCTTCCAGACACTGCTCAACTCCAATTTTTACAAGAGAAATTAATCAAAACTTTAACATTATTTAAGAAATGTTACATCTTACCTAATTTGAGATAATAACAATTTTAGTAAATTAAATAAAATAATATTAAAGTACAATCTATGGTATCATAAGTTATTCTGAATATGTACTAATAAAGCCATGTCAATGGTTGGGGGAAATAAACATGTTTTAGTGCACTTCAACAATATGAGAGATCCCTCTATCGGCAAAATAAAGATATTGCTTGACTATTATATATTTCAAGGTGCATTTGTTACAGGTTATAGCCTATCTTAAAAAGTATTTATATATACTTCCTGTGAACTTAATAAATAATTACAACTTTACAATAGTTTATATATTTCCAGTATAAAGATCGTAATATTAACTCATTGTAAATCGCAAGATTTCACAAAGGTTAATTTGTAAAGGAAATAGTGAACTTAAATTAAACAGTGAAAGGAACAACAGCCTCCCAAATCAAGATACTTCAGATTGGCCTATATAAGTGGAAATTTAGGTTAAAGATAAAACGGCCGCTCTTATCTTTATAAAAGTCACTATCTTGTGTCATGGTTTGAGATGTCCCTCTATCGGCAAAATAAAGATATTGCTTTGCTATTACAAATTTCAAGGCACATTTGATACAGGTTAAAACCTGTCTTAAATGCATTTACATATACTTCCATGCACTTAATAAATATTTATAATATTACAATATGGGTTAAATAAGCATTTATTTTATATAGCGCTATGTTTATTGTAAACAGTAATTTAAAGTGAGTGGTTTTCCTCACACTTTCATTTCCAGTACTTAAGATTTGCCCATATATAAGCATTTGGGTTGGAAAGAATAAGTGGATTCATTTTATTCTTTCATAAATACTATATCTCGTGTTGGGAATGAAAGTATTCATTTATTATTAACACTCGTAAAAAACGCATGCACAATAGCTTGAAAGGCTGATCTTTAAATATGGGTTAAAATTATTCAAAAAAAGACAAATTCCTTTGCATATTTTATCAATAAAATGTATGTTCTAAACTCATTACCATAAAACATGCAACGACTGTTATGGTTTAGTGAATAAATAATATGCAATCCAAATCGGTACTTCGATCATTGAGAATTTCATAAAATTTCTGGAAGATCTTGAAGCCAATTATGATGATTTAGCATATTATTGGTAAGACTGATGAATTTTGAAAAGGGTTATGTTAAAAAAAAATGTTTTAATTAAAAAATGAGATATTCTTTATGGAAATTAAAGGAAAATACTTACCAGAAAATGACTAATAAAATATTATTGTGTAATTTGTCATTTTTCATTGATATAACTATTCATTTGAATAACCTAAATATAAATTATAAAAAGAAATTCCAATTAGAAACCAAATTATATGGGTATGTTTGTGCCTTTCAAGGAAAACTGAAACTTTTTCAAAACCAATTGAATAATAATTTCATCAATTTTTCAACATTTTTTTTCCCATATGTCAAAGCATCGGCTGGAAGGTGAACCCGCGACAACTGTCTGCAAGCAACTGCTTGCTTGCAAGGCAGCTGCGCTGCCCTCTCGGCTACCAACGCTTGACAATTTTTCAACATTTACTACTACTTTTAATAATACTTTCCCAAAACAAAAATACATCGATATTTTAATGAAACTGCAAAATGAATTCCGAGAAAGGTTCTTTGGTTTTGAAAAGAAAAACAAAAAAACTTATTTTAAAATATTACAGATTCTTTCGTGATATTTGACATAAATGAAATTTCTGAAAAATATTAAATTGAAACTATAGAATTTTAAGGGAAAACAAATTAAAAATAAAATTTACGGAATTATCTATTGTTGAATTTTTAAAAAATGTATATTTTCAAGAATTTCCTAACTTGATTGACAATGTAAAGAAAATAATATTGATACACAGAAGTACATATAAGTGTGAATACTTTTTTTAAAAAATAACATTCATAAAGTCAAAGCTAAGATCTAATGTGATTGATAAAAATTTGGGGCATATCTTGGATATTGCTACAACTAAAATTGAACCAGATGTAATTTATTTATCGACAAATAAGAAGTGGTCAAGCGTTGGTGGCCGAGTGGTTAGCTTCCTTACATGCTTTGACACGTGAAAAAAAAAAGAAGAAGCAAATATCACATTAAATTTTTTATCAAATTAATATTTTTTGTTTTTGTTATGGATAATGATTTATGTTTTATGAATTTATGTTTATATTATAAACTGTAATAGTAAAAATTCATAAATAATTCTGATGTTAATTTAGTTATAATTCACAAAAAAATTATGGTCCTTGTTTAAAAAGGGAAATTTGAAATTAGTCTTTATATTGAAATGGTTGTTCATCTTTGGTCTAGAGATATAGACACATCTTGATGACTGACTTAATCATGAGTTGTCAATTTTCAGTAAGATTATCATTCTAGTTTCATAAAAATACTTCATAAAAAATTTTAAAATTCATATCTTTCTTATTGCATTGCCAAATCCATATAATATTAATATCATTTATGTTCTTTATTATTTTTTACAAAATTTGATATTCATGTATTTGTATTGTGTTTGTTATAGTTCTAAAGAAGATTTCTGGGGTAATTGAAACTGTCAATAGGGGGTTATAAAAAGCATAAACCATATATTTGTATTCATGTATTTGTATTGTGTTTGTCATAGTTCTGAAGAAGACTGCTGGGGTAATTGAAACTGTCAATAGTGGGTTGTAAAAAGCATAAACTGTATATTTGTATTTATGTATTTGTATTGTGTTTGTTATAGTTCTGAAGAAGATTGCCGGGGTAATTGAAACCATCAATAGTGGGTTGTAAAAAGCATTGTAAAAAGTAATAAAGAACATAAATGACATTAATAAATTTAAAACTGTTATTAAATGATGTGTCACATGATTCAGATGCCTGGCTTAAATACCATATTAAATTTGAATTAAGTAATGGTTGCTGAATAATGCTTCCCAATTTGTCCATCTAATTGTATTTTGATATTGATATTACATTAAGTCTTTTAGTTGGAAAGCTTTAACTTCAATTTCTTACCCTGGTGAAGAATTTTGGGCTTTAAAAGAGATTTCAATACATAAATAACATTCTTTATTTTTAAAAAAAAATTTCTATGACTTTCTCTGCAGATATGATTGTTATAGTATTGTGTAATATAAAATTACATTTTAAAAAAATATAAATATTGATTCTATAAAACATTCTTTCTTGTTGTTCCTGTTTAAGGTAGAGTAAAATTCTCTGTAGGATCAAAACTCCAAATAATTAGTGAAGACCTGTTCATTACCAAAGAATATCATTATAGAATAGCATAAAATTATAAAACATAGAGTAGATGACTGCAGGGAGCTTGAAAGTCTGGGTTCAAATCCCCTTTAATTACATCTAGGTTAAGTATATACATCATCTTTGTACTTCAATATTACATATTCATCCTATAGTCTGCCCATTCCTATTCTGTATATTTAAATGGACATATTAAAATCCTACATATGAAGGATCAGTTTGACGTAAGGTCAACATGGGTATGACTATAATATTGGCAGTATCAAGGGCTTTGAGTATTCCATCATCAGATTTTCAGTGATATGAATCTCCAAAGAGTTGGAGAGTGGAGAGGATTAAAGTCTGTCCATTAAAGTGTGTAGATTTGCTATCTTAATATAAACAGAGTATCAATTATATATATATGTGTGGGAGAGGATGATCCAGAACAACTGATGGGTGCTAGTTCATTGGAGATCATTTATCTTTTTCACATGGTGTCATGTGTATCAGTTGTACTGGATAGAGTAGATGGCTGTAGGGAACTTGAAAGTCTGGGTTCAAATCCCCTTTAATTATATCTAGGTTACGTATATACATTATACATGTATTTTAATATTACATATTCCAGTTCTGCAATTATAAAATTTAATATGTGGACATATTTTTATTAGTTCAAGATATGTCTATATCTTTCATAGAATTTTCCATAAACTGATCCAACTATATCACCATATAGATATCCCCAGTGTTCAGAAAATGTTGGCCAGAAATGATAAACTTGTATATTTCTATGACCATGGTTCCAATCAATATATTTCTGTAAGGATTAAATGATAGCTACCAAACAATTTTTGAATACTAATTATTGAATAATAATTTGATCTCTATAATTGACACACATCTCTATTTTATAAAGAGTTCTTAACAAATATTAGAATGATGCAGAACTGTGGCCATATCAGATGTAAAAAATAATAATATTGATATGAAAACTCCATGCTAATTTAAAGTTGGCTGAAAAATGGTGATCTACTGGTTCATCTTTCAAGAAATTAAATTCCTTTGAATCTATATTCTATAACCTTTTTTTTTCATAAAATGAAAAAATTACTTTAATAATCTCCATACTCCCGCTATTTTTTTTATTCTTCATATAAATAAAGATACAATAAAAGACAAATGACCCTCAAGATGCATTTCATGCTGAACCAGCACTCATCAGTTGGCCCAAGTCACCCGCTCTCATATATATCCTTATTACTTGAAGAGTATTTATCAATGGCGAATTGTCACATCTTTATTTACAACAGCCAAACTTGCTCCACCCACAACCTCGACTTCGTACATTTTTGATAAACCTAACTACGTTTATCATTAATCATTTATTAAACTAGAGTTTTTCTCTAGCACAGATATAAACTTTAATCCAAGTTTTGAACTTTAGAAAAAATAAGTTTTTAATAGAAATTTATCATCCTACAGGAAGCTTCTTATTCTTTAATATTAGGTAGCCATAGAGCATGTTTTATTACGTCAACTTTATATGGAGTGTGTGAACGTCTGCTTTATAGTTGATGTGCAAACATTTTTAATTCGTTTGTGATAATTCATTCCAATTTGCAGAATATTACTTCAGCTGTTTTTTTAGAGTTTTATTTTAAAATTAAATTAATATCCAATTAATAAATGACAGATAAGAAACACGAAAAGAAAAGTTTATTAATGTACCTGTATCAAAATGAACAATAAGAATTCCTTTATAATCATGGACCTTTTTGGCTTTGAACTCAACTGTAATCTGAAAACTCTCAGTAAGGGGTAGATTTCCTTTTTCTGGAGCAACTGAAAATGGCCTAAAATTTCAATAATATATTTAACAATTATTATTAAAATATAAATTTTATCTCATATTAAATAAAATATATGTTAGCTAAAGATTGCTAAAATCTGTACAAATAAGTTATGTTTTGCCTATACAGTTATTAAATAGTAAGTAGTAATTACCCATTCAAAAACTGTGATTGATCTGATTAAAATTTATGCACAATATTTTCTCTCACATGTGCACGCACATATTATATGAACCACATAGTTATATGTCGCATGACTTATATAGCTTAAGCTCTAAACAAGCTTATTTTACCATTGTTATTATTATTTTATGATAAATACCACAAGAGCCATATTCAAAATCTTTATCTAGGAGTGTCCTCATCCCCAGACCAGTTTCGAGCTATGGCTCTCATCAGTGAGGAGCTAGGACACCAGATTCAAAATACCAACCCAAGCCCAGCATTTATCTAATACTTAGGAATTAAGTAGAAGATCGGAAATTTTCAGACATCTATATGTCTTCAAATCCAACTTTCCAACTGAAATAGCCATATGGACTGAACTAAATTCAGATACCCCATATATTATTAGCTTTAGCAATCTAATATAGCCAAAGCCTCAACAGCCAAATTATAATATTAATAAAATCAAATCATGCATCGCATAACTTATATAGCTTGTATTTACAAATACGTAAAATAAAAAGTGTGCTAATAGCTCTAAGCAAGCTTATTTTATCTTTATTTTATATATACTAAATGCCACAAGAGAACACATTCAAAATCTTTATCTAGGATTGTCCCATCTCCAGATCAGTTTTGAGCTATGGTTTTCATCAGTGAGGAGCTAGGATAATACCAACTCAAGCCCAGCATTTATCTAATACTTAACTATTAAGTAGATTTTGAAATTTTCAGACATCTATATGTCTTCAAATCCATCTCTCCAACTTAATACTTAATAGTTAAGTATTAGATAAAAACTGTGTTTGAGTATTTAAAATCTGGTGTCCTAGCTCCTCACTGATGAGTGCCATAGCTCAAAACCGGTCTGGGGATGGGGAAAATCCTAGATAAAGATTTCCAATGCATTCTCTTATGGCATTTATCATAAAAAAATAATAATGATGAAATAAACTTGTTTAGAGTTATTAGAACCAGTTTATATGTACACACTGTTTATGTTTTACTTAACATGGACAAATTTAACAGAAAATTAATGACCCAACACCTCTCACATTAGCTTAGCATTATTTTCTAAGCATACGCTTGACTAATTACATCTTGAACATCTAATTATAATAGGTATCAACTCTAAACATTTTATTCTGATGCAATAAGAAAAATGCAGTCTCAGAATAAAATACAATTGACTACAGTGTCATATTAATAAGTCTAGCCCATTGATTAACGTGTATCCATCTTCCTGACATAGCTAGCAACAATCAAACAGTAAAATGAATTCAATTTAAACAACCTTACCTACTTACTTTGGAACTTATTCTAATTTATCCATATTGAAATCCTTCATTCCTTATGGAAATCCCACATCATTCTGTACCATACCATCAATGTACTGTAATTATTTTTATATGTTCAGACAATGTATTGAGAGTAAGATAATTACTGAATTTTATAGCATGATGTACTTTGTCTATTTGATATTAATCATCCATCCTTAATAATAAAATAACATCTTTTATTGCTGGTTCATCATATACAAATAAGTATAAGGATTATGTTTACTTTATGACATTATGAGATAAAACACCTTTCTAGAATTTTCTATTTATTCAAATAATACTAGATAGCAAAGGTTGATATGTGATTAATCTAACTATCCTATATCATCTCTCAAAATGGAAGACATCAAGGATGAAAAATATTTTTTAGGCTTTGTATAAACAGACCAATTAGGACTATAGAGAGAGACCTACATATAACTACACCATACCATAAAACATTCCACAATGATAAAGTATAATCATAAAATAAACTTGAAGGGAGATTTATAATGACAATATCATTATTACCTCACATCATGTATAATCACATGCCTTTTAAATAAATTTCAAAAATGAAAACTGTCATATCTCACCTTGCCTTCAGAAATGAATTAGTCCAGATTCCTTCCTTTGTCTGATCGGATTGAGCATTCATTGGTGCTAACCAATGGGTAAACATATAGATAAAACTCAGCCAAGGATTAGTATGGGCCAATAGGCAATGATGCACTTTGATTTCTTCCAGTAAAGTTAGGGAATCTGGGAAATTTTTAGAGGTAAGGAGAGAACATCTGTCTAACCTAAGTGATGGTATGCATCCTCCATTGAAAGCACTACTAACAGTGAGAGTTTTCATTATAGCCATTAGGCTATAGGTCTACACAGCAAGGCAAGTATACAATAGGACTGGAAGCTGCTAAGACCAGAGTTGACTTGAAGGGTCATTGAACCAACTCACAAGGCAGGCTGTTGGAAATGAGTTGAGTCTTTCAGGCACCACTGGCCCTACATTAATTGAGATTATATATGTGGCAGTATATTCATTGATATTGTATATTATGTAAATATATTTAATCCTAATAAATCATAGTAATTGAATTTTAGGTATTTCGTTATTGCTGGTTTGAGGCTGCAATCCAGACCAAACACAACAAAAACACTACGTTCTTCAACTTCAATAACTCTCTTAAAACATCAACAAACAAAAATATTCTCTTCACAATTTTATTTGATCATCATTTTGAAAAAACTATACTTTTGAAATGTTAACTTTGCCTTAAACCTATGGTGATGGAAGATATAATTCATATAATAAAATAATCTGATTTAACTGCTGTTTAAGTAAAATTTATCTCATGACAAATCATGCCATATTTGCATGCTACTCCAAATGCATAAAGTGCATACTTAACAGCTTGAACTATTTCAACATTTGTAGAGCATAAGGCAGGAATCAGTGCCATTACTTACTACCCATGCAAATGTTTAAATCTATGGCTGTGGATGTATAAAGAGATTATGCAATCATTTTTAAAATATCCTTTTAACTAGTAAAGTAAATTTAAAATAAAAACAGGCAAAACTTTCCATACAGTAGTGCCACTCAGTGGAAGCCAGAGTAATCAATGGATGCCAGAAGGCTTGTGCATAAAATACCTATCTAGTGCCTACTCATCCAATATCCTCAGAGTAGTTTCTGGCTTGTGGCCTTCATCAGTGAGGAGCCTTGGATCTAAGTCCAGTACTCTCAGATCCAAGGCACCTCACTGAAGAAGGCCACAATCCAGAAACTAGCCTGGGGGTAGCTTAGGATCTAAGATCTGCATGCAGTGCTCTCAGATCCAAGGCTCCTCACTGATGAAGGCCGCAAGCCAGACACTAGTCTGGAAATCTTGGATGAGTAGACACTAGATAGGGATTTTATGCACAAGCCTTCTGGAATCCATTGTTTACTCTGGCTTGCACTGAGTGTCACTACTGTATAGAGAGTTTTGCCTGTTTTAATAACAGTTATGAGCAAGCATAAGAAATGGTGATCATGTGATGTTTAGTGGTTAATAACCATAATACTATTAATAACAAAGATAATAATGATACAAACATGTCTGCAAGTTTATACTTATCAACATATTTAATGTTATACATTTAAGATTGTTCTCCCCTTTAGTCAGTAATAAATTTATATCTGACACATGTATTTGCATCACTGCATACAAGAAAATAATAAACTTTACAAATTAGATATTCTGATCACGTGAATCTTCTTCCAATGATGGTAGAATATGTCATCTTTTAAAACCAATTTATCTTCTTTGTAAAACAATTAAAAAATATATATTTTTTAAAAAACACAACGAAGAACTTTCTTTTTATTTCCAAAACATTTTAAATTTAAAATATCACAAGAGTGATTTATATCCCCTTCCTAGACTTAGAGGGGAATTTTTAAACAAACAGACAACTTTTACAAAACGTTTAAAATTTACAATCCGTAAATAAGCAGCACAAGTTTTAAAAAGTAACATATACTTTATGCGATGCGATGCACTGTGGCTTCTCCTTTTTTGGACTCAGGAATCTTTTAGATACTATGCCTAGAAAAACCTGTTAGCCATCTTACCTTTTTTTTTCATGTCCCACACCAAGTTTTTTCTATATTCTTCCACAATATAATCTTTGTCAACTCCATGGCCTTTATATCTAAATCCCCCTAATCATTTCCCAAACCCAGCATAAAAACCAATAAGCCATTTTCTGTATAATCACTTTGTTTATATTTATTCTTCTACAACTTTATTATTTGTACTCTTTCTGCTTTCAGGCATATACATTCAATTAACAGATGCCTAATATTTTTTATACCTTTCTTACATAACTTGCAAACTAAATCACCCATATTTTTCTATTTATGAGTATATTCCTTGTTGCTAGAGATCCTGTTCAAGCCTTAAGCAATAAAGTACTTTCCTTGCTATTATCACAAATTAACTCACACCTAATATTCTATTTACTTTTATATATATTTAAACTCTTTTTACTCCCTATACTAGTTCTTCATCTGTCCAACTCCCTATTTTCTATTAATGCATCTATTCTTCTATCACATTCCTTGCCACTATAACACTCAACAATTCTCCTAATACAAACATCCCATATTTTGTAATTCTCTATACACTAATGCCACCTAATGCAAGAAATGCATAGAAACTGGTGATTGTGTGATGTTTAGGTGTTTTTTACAGCTCTTTCAGTTTTTATTTTTGATGGCTTTTAATGTCAAAATGTTATTATAGATCACTATCACATTTATATGACTTTCAATATAATGAATATTATTTAAATTCTTTAAATACAACATGTTACCTATCATTTTGAGATAATTTTTGAAACAACTTGACTTGAGCTTGGCTAGAAAATAGAGATATCCTTAGAAAATTAAAACATTGTATTAATCTCTAACTCCATTGAATTCAGTTTATATGTTACTAATTTTAAATACAATATTAAATAATGGTTGTTTATTTAAATAGACTTTTTTTATGTAATAAAAACTCATTTTTTAATTATCTTTCTTCTTTCTCCCAATTCTCACTATCACCTCTCTTCAGTCTTAATTAATTATTGATTTAATATTATTGTGATATCTCTTTTATTAACATTATGCCATTTCCAACTTTCATATACATAATATGTAATTATATGATTATATATTTGGATATTGTAGCTCTGATGATGACTGCATGACAGTCGAAACTGTAAAAATAAAATTTTGATATAAAAAATAGTATTGTAGAAGTGTATAAGATAGTTAGAAATGGTACGATATGTAAATATAGAAATCATTACTTCTATGAGTATTGCATTATTTTACAACAATAATATAATAAAAAAATTAATTACTTAAATACAATGTACAAAATTATAATTATTTAAAACGAATATTCTCATGTAGTGTGTGTGCATATAATCATTCACATAATTATATGCACACAGACATCATTTATTCAAATACTGTGTTAAAATGTAAAATTATTAAATAATCACCAAAATGCAATTTTAATTAAATGGACATCTCAAAATATATTATAATTTTAAATGTATTGCGTATTAAAATTATTTACATACTCAATTCTAATATTTTAAAATCCATCAGAGAATTGTTATATATATAAATATTTGAAAACCAGACAGTCTTCACAAACCTGGAAGCTTAACTGATACTTACAATTAAGCACCCTTCAACTATCCACAATATCTCATACAACTGATACACATGACCACACACATGTAGAAAAAATAAATAATCACCAATACACAATGTCTGAATCTGTATCAGATCTCCATATATATGATATCTAACATTTAGGTAAATAGTGACCAGATAAATAGACAAACAAGAGCCAGGGATATTAGCTTATGAGCAAATGGATAAGTTCAAAATAATCAATGAAATAAACTAAAAGAAAATATATATTTTAACTATTAATTACTAAACCAAAGTTTTTACATATCCATCAACAATATCCTACTCAGTATCTTTTTAATGTTATTGTTAAAATAACATTTATCTTTCTGTTTCTATCTCTATATATTAAAGAGGCTTTAATTAATGTCATTATTTTTATTAATAATAGGAGAAAACTCTCCATACAGTAGTTCCACCTTATGCAAGCCTCAGTAATCAATGGATGCAAGAAGGTTGTGCATAAAATTGCTACCTATCGTCTACACATCCAATATTCCCAGACAAGTTTTCTAGCTTGTGGCTTTCATGAGTGAGGAACTTTATATCTGAGATTATTGCACCCTGATCTTAAAATCTAATACAATTCTCCACCACTTATCTGTCACTTATTTAATTAACTGTAAAGCTAGGAACTCAAAATAACAACACAATAATGTTTTTGATCCAAGCTCATTTGCTTGTATAGCCATATAAATCTAAACGCAGTTCAGCACTTATACATTTTGTTGTCTTTGGTTTTTCAAAAATCACAGACACCATTATTCCAGCAGTGGGATTAGTATATGACCACCAAAACATCTCATGATCACCGTTTCCTAAGCTTACCCAAGCTTAAAAAATGGTGGTCATGTGATGTTTTAGTATTTTTATTCATATGTATATGCAAAAAACAGTTTGTAAAATTCATTGGTTTCATTGTTATTTATTTCAACTTATAGATTAATGTTAATATATTACTAATAAAATAATGAAGTTGATTATCAAACTTACAAATCAGTAGTTAAAGTAAAGATGGCGTCTTTGTATCCTATATTTCTAATTAAAATAACTTTTGATGTAAGCGACTTTACAGGAACTGATGGAAATCGAATTTCATCAGGAAAATCTAAAATTGCACGAGCGCCTATGGCTTTAATTGGTACTATAAATTTTTCCCGATCTGTTATGCAAATTATATCGTGACTGTAATCCTAAAAATATATGTATAATCATTAGCATGTAATATTTTCTTTAAAAAACACTGTATATAATTTCTTTTAAAAGATTTAATTAAAAAATCTTATATGACTGAAGTAATAATTCTGTGCGCAAGTTTCGAAAAACGTGAAACTTGAAAAATCTTCACTTCCGTTCAAAATTAATTTTGAAATTTTACTTTACATATGTAAAGGGTATTCAAATCTAAAAAGTTGATTTAATATAAACAAATAATCATACACGAAAAAAGCTTTTCTTAAAAACAAATAAATTACATTAATATGATGATATAATTATAGGACTACTCTGATAAATTTTGTCACCTGACGCACAACGTTAAAAATTGCGCCTTTAGAAATTATTTCGAAGGCACTCATGGTGCAGAAATAATACATCCTCTATAACATATTCAAATCCAAATTAAATGTGATTCCTTTTAAGAGATTTTAGAATTTGATTTCAAGTAACAATCCATATCCAATCTAGCTAACTATTCAATATTGTCAATAAATAGGGATGTAGCTATTGTTAGCTAGAATGTAAAACAAGAATGGAAAGCCTCATTACATGGACAATGGTTAATTTGATGAATTCTACCTTTTCTTCACTATTCCTCTATGAAAGGCTGCTGAAGAAGGGATTTACCTGTTGTATACTAATTATTACAAAATACTGTTTTCTACTTATTTAAAATGATCTTCCAAAGAAAGCAATGAATAATAATGGGAAAAAATATGTATTAAAGAAATATTAAAAAATTATACATCATCACAACAATAACAGCAACAACAACAACAATAATAATAATAATAATAATAATAATAATAATAATAATAATAATAAGAAGAAGAAGAAGAAGAAGAAGAAGAAGAAGAAGAAGAAGAAGAAGAAGAAGAAGAAGAAGAAGAAGAAGAAGAAGAAGAAGAAGAAGAAGAAGAAGAAGAAGAAGAAGAAGAAGAAGAAGAAGAAGAAGAAGAAGAAGAAGAAGAAGAAGAAGAAGAAGAAGAAGAAGAAGAAGAAGAAGAAGAAGAAGAAGAAGAAGAAGAAGAAGAAGAAGAAGAAGAAGAAGAAGAAGAAGAAGAAGAAGAAGAAGAAGAAGAAGAAGAAGAAGAAGAAGAAGAAGAAGAAGAAGAAGAAGAAGAAGAAGAAGAAGAAGAAGAAGAAGAAGAAGAAGAAGAAGAAGAAGAAGAAGAAGAAGAAGAAGAAGAAGAAGAAGAAGAAGAAGAAGAAGAAGAAGAAGAAGAAGAAGAAGAAGAAGAAGAAGAAGAAGAAGAAGAAGAAGAAGAAGAAGAAGAAGAAGAAGAAGAAGAAGAAGAAGAAGAAGAAGAAGAAGAAGAAGAAGAAGAAGAAGAAGAAGAAGAAGAAGAAGAAGAAGAAGAAGAAGAAGAAGAAGAAGAAGAAGAAGAAGAAGAAGAAGAAGAAGAAGAAGAAGAAGAAGAAGAAGAAGAAGAAGAAGAAGAAGAAGAAGAAGAAGAAGAAGAAGAAGAAGAAGAAGAAGAAGAAGAAGAAGAAGAATTAAATTTATTTGTAAATAACATCTTAATAGCCACAGGTATTTACAGTAGTAATACAAAAATATGCATATATATATATATGTATTTATCTATAGATGTTCCTTGCATAATATGTCTTTAAGTTTATTTTTAAATTGTCTTTCATTTAAATGGAATATATTCACCTCCTTGAATTTATTGTTATATTCCATTTGTAATTTGTAAATTAGTAAATACGTTTTTCTTTTTAATGTTTGTAAATAAAATAAATTTTTTTTTCTAGATTTAAAAATTGGAATTCTGAAAGAAATCTTGTCATATATTCTGATGATAAACAATGAGCATTTTCCAATTGCTCAACAAGCTTTGTGATAAATGCTTAGCCCGAGAAAGCATTTAAAATATCTCTGTTAGGAACCCCCCCTAATCCTGACCATGGCTTCATGCTTTGGCACTCCTCAGAGAGGCCATAGTCTGAAGCTACCCTATGGTCTCTCTGAGGAGTGCCAAAGCACGAAACCATGGTCAGAGGTTGGGGGGGGGGAGGTTCCTGACAGAGATATTTTAAATGCTTTCTCTGGCTAAGCATTTATCACAAAGCTTGTTGAGCAATTGGCAAATGCTCACTGTTTGTATCTTACAAGCTTAAGAGAATTGGGTCATGTGATCTATGACTCTTATTTTAACTATTCTGATATTTACCATTTATTAATTTAAGTAAAAACATCATATCTTCTATCAATCTTCTATTGTATATACTATATGTTTTATTTAAATATGTATTATCATGAATGTATCTATAATATTTATCTTGAATTTTTTGAACTTTGTTTATTATTGAATAATGGACATTATTCCATATTACATATCTATAGGGGAGGTCTGGTATTATCAGTGTATTAAAAAGTAGTTGCTAAGTTTCTAATTTGAGTTTAATATATTAATTTTAATATTAAACCTATAATTTTATAGGATTTATTTATTGCTATCTGAAGGTCTTTGTTAAAAGAGAAATTATTGGTAAAGGTAATACCCAAATCTTTCAGTATATTATTCCCAGGTATTCTACTACCATTAATATCTAATATACTTGCATATATATATATATATAGTAATATATAAGGGATTTGAACTCAAACTTTCACATGACTCTCAATTCTCCATGCCATCTCATATAACTGACCCACCTGATCACATACATGTTCACCAATATACATATTTCATGATAAAACAGCAATCATCCCTCGCATATGTATGTAAATGGATTATTCTCCAGTACATGAGGAATCATAATAACTAACATCAACATGGGTAGGATGACAACCTTGGCACTAATGTGGGCTTTGAATGTTCCATCATCAGACTTTTCAATGAAATAGATGGCAATCCTGTCCATTAAAGTATGAAAATTGGCTATCTTAATATAAAGCTGAGCACTGATTGTATATATGTGTGGAGATAGTAATCTGGACCAACTGATGATTGCTGGTTTAGCATGAAATATGTATAGTAGTGATTATTTATCCTTTCAGTGGGTCAGCAATATAAGATGGCATGGAGAAGTGAGGGTCATGTGAAAGTCTGAGTTCAAATCCATTATATCATAATAAGCCATATTAAATATGATTTTCTTGGAATAAGATACTATATTACATTTAGTTGGGTTTATTTTTATGTTATTAGCTTCACACCATTAAGCAATGTCATTAACATAACTTTGCAATATTTTAGGATCATTTTCATTTCTGAATTCTATAAATATCTTGATATCATCAGCATAACATAAAATACTTTTAATTATAAATTTTATTAAACGCTCACTATTATTTCAGTAATAGTTTTAACAAGGCTGTAAACCTTAGCAATGAGCGTCTGAAAAAATCGTCACTAGGGACCTCTGTAGGTCTTTAAAACACATGCTTACGCTATGAAGAAAAGAGAGAATCCCTACAGAGGTCCCTAATGACGATTTTTTCAGACGCTCATTGCTAAGGTTTACAGCCTTGTTAAAACTATTAATAAAATACTTTTGTCATTTATCATAGATGTTAATTTAAATATATAAATGGCAAAAAGAATTGGACTAAGAATACTTCCCTGTGGAATTCCATATTTATAGGAAGCCATAGTTGAAGATTCTTCATTAATATATATATAGTTCTTTTTATTGTAAGAAATGGATATAATAGTTTTAGGAGATTAGTGGATAAACCCATTGTATTTGCTTTTAAAGCGATCAATGTAACTGACATTAATTTTATATTTGAGATCGATGGGTTGTGATATAGTATCTGAAATATGTAATCAATTTGTTTCTATGGAGCATCCAGGAATAAATTCATGTACGGATGATGGAAAGATATTTTTAATTGGTGTATAATTCTATAATAAATTATTTTTTCAAATAGTTTTGCACATACTGGTAGAAGAGTAATAAGTCTGAAATTTGCATGATCTGATTTATGTCCTGATTTATAAATTGGAATTATTTTTGATGTGTTTTTAATATTAGATTGAATATATACAGTAATGCAGGCGTTAATAATTCTATACAACCTTTATAAATAAATACTGGTATATTTATCATTAGCAATACTTCTTTTATTTTTCAAATATCTAATAGTATTTGATTTCTCCAGCAATTATGTAATTTATGTTTATTATGTTATTATTTTTTAAAAGATTATCTATAAAAGAATATTTTAATTAAAAGAGCAAATCATATATAACGTGACATTACTTTTATAAGCTTGTAGTTACAAAAATGCAATACAGAGAGCGTACCAATAGCTCAAACAAGCTCTTATGTTGTGAAAATGGGATGGAGCATAATGTGGGAAAACTTAGACTGGGGAATGGAAAATAAAGTGGCTAACAAGTTTCTCTGGGCATAATTGCTGAGATTCTTGACTCCGTTTAAGGAGAAGTTACAGTACATCACATCACATCTTAATTAATAAGTGCGATATGAGAAAATATTTAAAATCTCTATCCAGAACACTCTCATCTCCAGACAAACTGACGTGAGCCATAAGCTCGAAACCAGTTGGTGTGGAGATGAGAGTGTTCTGGACAGAGATTTTAAATATTTTCTCTTACCACACTTATTAATTAAAAGAATATTTATGTGAATTTCCATTGGCGTGGTTCTTTTGAGAAGAGAATATTCCATGAATTTGTCAGGTTTAATATTTGTAATTACTGCAATACTGCATTGTACATTTTAAGTGGCCTTACATAATATCCCAAAATTTATATAGTTTAATACAAATATTATTTTGTATATTTTCCATGTGGTCATCTATGTTGATTAAATAATGCACATAGTGTAAAATAAAAAATGTACATTTACTCTTCACTGCTGTGGATGCTGTGGAGAGATATCACATTCTATGGCATTAATTCCAGGTCTATCTTATTAAATAATGAATCATATAAAGTTTTATAGAACATTTTTTCATATGTTATATATAGAGCCTGCAAAACAAGCTCTTAACAAGCTTTGAGAATATCCTCAACCCCAGACCGGTTTCTGCATCTAGCGTCATCAGTGAGGTGCCAGGATATTCATTAGATTAAAAATACTAGGACAAGACCCAGCACTTTATCTAATAGTATAACTATTGAAAAGAAAATCTGAAATTTTCAAACATCCATATGTCTAAAAATCCAGCTATTTAACTCAAATAGCCATATGGAACTGAACTAAGTTCAGATACACATATATTAATAGCCTTAGCAATATAAAATTGCCAAAGCCTTAATAGCAAAAAATAAATTGATAAAAAAAAATCAAGTCAGATGTCACATGACCTAATTTTAATAAAGCTCGCATTTACAAATGTTATATATAGAGCCTGCAAAACAAGCTCTTAACAAGCTTTGAAAATATCCTCAACCCCAGACCGGTTTCTGCATCTAGCATCATCAGTGAGGTGCCAGGATATTCATTAGATTAAATATACTAGGACAAGCCCAGCTCTTTATCTAATGTATAACTATTGAGAAGAAAATCTCAGTCCCATATGGCTATTTGAGTTAGATAGCTGGATTTTTAGACATATGGATGTCTGAAAATTTTAGATTTTCTTCTCAACAGTTATACATTAGATAAAATGCTGGGCTTATTCTAGTATTTTTAATCTAATGAATATCCTGTCACTCACTGACGACGCTAGATGAAGAAACTGGTCTGGGGTTGAGGATATTCTCAGAGCTTGTTAAGAGCTTGTTTTGCAGGTTCTATATATAACATTTGTAAATACGAGCTTTATTAAAATTAGGTCATGTGACATCTGACTTGATTTTTTATCAATTTAACATTTTTTCATCTACCAGTTTTGCTTTAATATTCATTAAAAGTAGGAATTTTAATTTAACAAAGTTTTATTTTGGAAATATGATTTTTTTTTTATAGTTCAGGGTTTTTCATACTTGCACTTATATATGTAATATAGGGGTTTGAACTCAGACTTTTACATGACTCTCAACCATCCATGCTATCTCGTACCATGGATACACTTGATCACATACACGTATTTTCGACATGTGTGTGATCAAGTGTATGAGTGGTATGAGATAGCATGGATGGTTGAGGGTCGTGTGAAAGTTTTATTTCAAAAAAACATTTCATAGTAGTTGTTAAATTTATATACGAATGAGAGCATTGCCTTTACATAATTAAAAATACTTTAGTCGTTTAATTTATTTTATTAAATAGCTCTTAATTCTATATACAAATAACTATTTTAAGGTAAACAATTTAAATATATTTTGTCAAATTTATAAAATTATTTTTTTTACTACATATAATGATTTTTTTTTTACATTTATTTTAATTTGAAAACTTTATACAAATTTTCAAAAATTGTTTAAAAATTTTGCTAAACACAGTTAATTTTTTTTTTTTCCCATGTGTCATAGCATCGGCCGGGAAACGAATCCGCAACCCGGGGCAACTGCTTGTAAGGCGGTCGCGCTGCCCTCTCGACCACCAATGCTTGACGGTTAATTATATTATTTATTAATTAATCCTATAAATTTGTTATTATTAATCTAATAATAAAATCATATAATTTAATATTTAATCTGAAGTTATTTTTTAAAACATCAGTTGTATTTATATATTAGATCATTTCCATCACTTAATATGAGTATTGAATGTGTAGAAAAAATTAACTTTATTTAAATATTCCAAATACATTCAACTGTTAGTAATAACAAGCAGGTTAGTATAACATTTGGGGGGGGGGTATTATTATTCTCTCTTCTTCAGATGTTGCTGGCCTCATCAGTGGAAGAACTAGCTTGGGAATCAACACAGACCCTTATATTCTTGAAGATTGAATTTTAAGCCAACACTCTAACAAACAGAACCATCCTGCCAAAGACATCAGTTAAAATTTCATATGCTTATCTATGAGGTTCTCCTGATAGAGAAGAAAAGATACAAAAAAGAAAATTTAAAGAAGCTGCTCACATGACAATGGGGAAAAACCCTATAAGTAAATCTAGTGTGGTTATACGTAATGTATCAAAATCATTAATCAACTTTGTTCTTAGGAAAAAGTAAAGAAATCAGGAGGAACCTCATAGATAAGTATATGAAATTTCTGCTGACAGTTGCCTTTGGTGGGATGACTCAGTTGGTTAAAGCATTACCTTAAAATTCAATATTCAAGAATCTAAAGGTCTAGGCTCGATTCTGATGCTAGTACTGTCACTAGTTAAGCCAGAAACACCTGAAGAAGAGGGGAGAATAATATCTCTAAAAATGTTGTGCATACTAACAGATGAATGTATTTGGAATATTTAAATAAAGTTAAATTTCTCTAAAGGCATTCAATACTCATATTAGAAGATGCAAATAATCCGGTACATAATTACAACTAAAACACCATCATCACAAACCATCTGAAAAACAATTATCAGTTTCATTTTAAAAATGTATTTTCTTATTTGCACAACAATAATTATTTATTAATATTAGAAATATTTGTTCATTTTTTCCGAAATGATTACATAGAAAATATTTAAAAAATTACAATTTCATATTCAATTTTTATCGTAGCAACTATGTTTTTTTATTCCTTTTATACTTCTATAATATTATCTTGTTATTGTTTGCAATTATAATTACGATCTAATAATTTATATAGATATTAGTTAAATTATAACTGATTCTTGCCTTAATATATGTGAATATTTTATCTAGTATTATTGTTAAAAATAGTTTTTAAAAATTATCTTATTGACACAAAGCTTACATACGTGTTTATATCTTACATAAATTTTTAATTAAAACATTAAAAGGCTCATTAGAAAGGATATCCATTTGAAAGAAAAGAAGCAACCTTCATCCTTAATTATCTTACAGAAATCTGGAGGAGAGAGAATCTATTAATGTATGCTTGTATAACTAACTATATTATAGAGAATTTATAAAATTCCAAAATTGGGTTTTGACATGAAGTATATATTATAATTTGATGAGTGTAATTGATTTGTTCATAATTTTTTTAAAGCAATATATATTACGTATATATATATATATATATATATATATATATATATATATAGAGAGAGAGAGAGAGAGAGAACTTGAACTAAGACTTTCAAGCTTCCTACAGCTATGCACTCATCTTATACACCTGGCACACATAGCCACATACATGTGAAAAAGATAAATGATCTCCAATATATGTATTTCATGCTGAATCAGCACTCATCTCTTGCTCCAGATCACCATCTCCCTCACATATATAAAATCAGCCCTCAGTTTATATTAAGACAGCAAATCGTCAGAACAAGCTTCAATCTTCTCCACCCTCCAACTCTTTAGTCATCCATATCATTAAAAATCTGATGATTGAACACTTAAAACCCCTGTTGATGCCAATATTATTGTCCTAGCCATGTTGACTTTTAAGTCACTCTGACCTCTAACATATAGAACCTTAATATATCCATTTAAATACATAGAAGAGGGATGGCAGAATAAACTTATATTTGATGTGTGTGTATATATATATATATTGTAACGGTCAGAAAACGTGTGACTCGTAAACATAGTGCAGAATTCGACCACCATCAGAACAGCAGTACCATCGAGTAACGAGGCCACCCATGGTACTGAGTTCGAACATAGTTTATCGGTACCACAATACAATCCACGAAACAACGCATCTGATGCGACATTAGTAAATATTTCCTTAGGCACGGTGGTCAGGGAGATGAAAGAGATTCATGATTTTATTCTCGAGTTAGCCAATAACCAAACTAATATTAATTAAACATTCATATTTACATAATCGAGGGAATGTTATATAGAATTGGTATCGAATAAATGAAACGTAACTGCAGACGTATAGTTTAAAATTATTTATTAATACATTTTAATAACACAATCTAATAATATTTTATGGACTAACAGCTTCAGTAGTGGGATTTGCGACATGATTATATTTTAAAGAATACATTTTATTTATTTAGACATTATTTTATATTGAGGAGTTCAGTAGCGGTATTTCCGATACTGTAATGTTTACAAAAGGAATACATTTATTTGAAGGCGTAATCTAGCTACCTAAAATTCTCGAGTGAGTATTTCTAATGCATGCCTTGGGGAATTTATACCTTTGCAATGCAAGAGTCTAAAGTATGGGTTATAAGAGTAACGGCAGACATATATTTATTTAATTAAAATACTTATTTATAACTAAGGGCCAACATTTATTTGAGAGTGAATTACGAAGATAATGCAGAGGCGGAGTGATATATAGAATAATAAAATTAAGCAAAGGAACACGTGGTACGCTTTAGAAAGGCGATATGGAATGGCAGTATATCGAAACTGCAATGCCGCGAATGGGTTTATAAGAATATCAGACTGGTCTCTGCCTCGGTCTGACGAAGTAAGGTGTCACATAAGCATAACCAGGGACAAGCGGTACGTGGCACAATTTGCCAGCTGGCTGCATGACATTGTCAAATCCTTAGGGAGCACCCATTATGCCCGCTTGTGTAGGACGACTGGGGTTAATTTCAACCCTGAAGAATCCGGAAATTTCACGGCGGAATGGGTCATCGCATCTCTAAAACGTAACACGTGTATACTGATAATCGATTATGATGAGATTTAAATAGATTTCTAATTCGGCTCTACATTATCAACATTTACTAAAGAACGTTGGTGACTCTCAAAGAAATGGGATTTTCTAGAATTATTCTTAAAGTTAATAAATACAAAATATATATAAACTGGGAGTTATTATAACTAATATGCCCGCCATTTGCAAAGTAGTAGACCCTGCATTACAACAATGATGCACTGAATGCGTGTCGATTTATATGAAAGTGAAGTTATTAAGGAAAGAAAATATTAATGAAAATTTGACACGCATTCTTTGTTTCAAGCGATTATAGATTTACTTTGAAAATTGAGACAATTATGAGCATGCAATTATTAAATAATAACTATAGATAAACATGTAGATTATAGAAATACGCACCCACGAAAGATAGAGTGAGGTAAGCTAGATTATTAGAGAAATTTACACATTAAATTAATTATTCAATTTTAGTTATACAAATGATAGTTTTTACATTTTATAAATTTAGATAAGTAATATGAAGAATAGCTATAGCATATTATTAGAGTACTCTAGAGTTTGAACACAGACAGGTACCTGTTTTATAAGAAGTTTTCTGATTCCATTAGTTTAGCAGCAAAAAGTTCACGAGTGGCAAGTCTTTCTTGTACTTAGATATTTCATTTAATTTTACAGCAGCAGCAGCTTTTTCATTTATTTCAGGCAGCAGATCTTCATGGTGAATTTATGACGGGCAATGGAAAGTTCAGCATCCAATAGGCCATCTCCCGATGGAGAATAATCTAGGTGCTTTACTCGGTCATACCTTGGCAGGAACAAATTATTTTATATATTTTGGAGACTCTCAGTGATCGAGAGCAAAGCTAAAGTTTAAGTGAATGTCTCCCGCAAGTCTAAGATGGCCTCTTTTTTTATCTTGATCTTTCACATTTTTGTTAAGATATTTTTAGGTTCTACTTAATCTGCCCTGAGGATAATCAATGCATTTAGTTGGGTTTTTTTTAATTAAAGAAAGCTGCCGTTCTATTGTTTACATTTTACATTTACTAATTAATTTTGGGGAATTTTTCTTTAATTAGTCTCTTATCTATCACTGACCGATGCTTTTAAATTTCAAAAACAAAAAGGGAACATAAGATTATTTTAACTTTTAATTAAATATTACATCAGATATTTTTAGAATTATTATTAAACGAAATTTAAACAAAGCAATAAATACGAACTTTATAATCCAAAATAAATGATTAAAATTATACAAAATTATATAACTAAAAGAAATCTAAATTATATTATTTTATCCCTATTTATTGTGTTTAATTTGAGATCGAAATGTGTGCGTGTTTAAGCTGAATTCTACATATATTTATACATTTTTAATATTGTTACACACACAATTCGATATCAAAAAGTTTAAATTTGGGCGGGATAGACCGGTCAGTGAGAGACGACAGAAAAAGGTGAAACTTAAGATTTGAATACGAATCTTACTGTTTCATTTCCCCGTACTTCCCATGAACAATTAAGGAAGAACAAAGGAGGCAAGAAAGAGAAGAAAAAAAATTTACATTACGTAATTGAAAGACGAAAAAAAATTATTATTGTTTTTACAGATATTGAAATACAGAAAGCAGAGATTACTTGAAGCAACGAACAATTTATATACCCGGATCTAGAATTTATAGTTTAATTAAAATGGCCTAATTTGGCCGTGTCTGGTTAAATCGTAATAATAATTAGTTAAACTGAATGTATATATATAAAAAAATTCTTAGAATAGGATTAGTTAGTATAATATAAAAAAAAAATATTTTTTTTTTAAGAGTAATAGTAATTAAAACAACAATATATATAATAAAATTTCTATCTAAAACCCTATTTGACTAAAGTACAATCCATTCAACCAAGTTCATTATATCAAGTTCATTTTACTATTTTCATATACGTTTAATCCGTCCTAATAGTCTAATATTTTTACAGCCCCGGGTCCGGTGGATAATACCTACATGGTTTGAGATTACGGGCATTGTATGTCCCTTTTATGGTATCTCCATCTTTTAATAAATATGCATTTGGGCCACATGTGCGATCAATTATAAAGGGTCCCCGGTACAAAGGAAAGAACTTTTTATATACTCTTTTATCTCGGTTACTTTGTTGAGAGTTCCATACCCAAACATAGTTCCCGACCTGGAAATGTTGGCTTCTCCGATCTGCTCGTAATTTCCATTCTGCCCTTTCTTTAAGGTGGCAGTGTGCCTTGCGTCTGTCAGTTTCAATATTGATTTCACATTCATCCATGGGTAATGGCATCTTGATCAGTAATGAGTCCGCTTTACCAAAATGCAAACGTGTTGGTGTCATGCCAGTGTCCACCTTCATCTCTTCTTTAATGCTGACTTCCTTCTCCGGTTCTTGTGGGCCTTCATCGGCTGGAATGAGGTTTCTTTGCTCATCACACTTTTTCATATTTACTACACTATCTGCTTGCCCTTCTACTATCATCGGTTTGTCAAGTATTTCTAATCCTCTTTCCTTTTCCATTTCTTTAATTTCTTCTTCCTTTTTACTAGCTGGGGATATTCCAATATGTTCCTTTATGGCTTCTAACTCTCTCCACATAAGGGCTTTAAATTCCTTATATTCTCTCACTCTTATCTTTTCTTTTTCTTGTCTCTGTCTTGATTCTTCATCTCTTCTTTTTCTCATTTTCTCCTCATACATTTTCTTCATTTCTTGCATATTCTGTCTAAATATTGCAAGTAACCTTAGACTGAAGTTCATTGATGCTATTCTGTCATTTTCTGCTTCCATTTTTCTTAATATTATTTATTTTCTTTATACTATTAGCATTTGACTACTCCCCATTGGTATATTGGCCCTATAACACTCTTTCGCTGCCCTCACCTACTCTACATTGCCCTATCTCTATATTGCTGCGTTTAACATATTTAATATATATATTATAGCGAACTACTGGTTACGCGTATAATAAGCCACTGCTGTCTATGATATATATACTTGTACTTTAACAAAATATTTACTATTAACATATATAACAAGCTTCTGCTGTTTATGCTATATATATAACGGTGTTTTAATAAATTAAAAATTCAATGCTACTTGCTTTCTCATTTAGCGACTGATTACTTTTTTTTTTCTTGACATATACATATAAAGCAAAATATTTCATTAGATCCGAGTATTTTCGTTCCTTCTTAAATTACACACATGTCCCTGCTTTCCTTAAATTTGTTATTACGCCTGCTGTCCTTTCATTCACTCGACCCACATTATTTCACTCGATTTACATTTTTTTCATTATTTTTATCAAAACAAAATCGTATATATATAGAATAATTAGCCAACTCGAGTAACGAACGCTAAAAGAAATTTATATGGCGTTATATTTTGCTCAGGGTATATATGGTTTTTTTTTGTATCGAACGCTCCACGTTGGATTCTAAAGTCCAAATTTCACAGCACCACCTACGTGACAACGCATCTGATGCTACAACTAGTATAACCTTTTACCGGTGCCTGGTGGTCAGGGAAAAACAAAAGACTCTATACTAAGATAAGTTTGGGTGGCTAATTAACATCTATGGATTTATAAAAGAAATGCAGAAAATATATATATAGACCGAGACAGTGATAGGAATCAAATAAAATAAGAGATAAAATTTAGTTTTAAATAATTTCACACAATTTATTTATATAAATATATATATATATAACGCCACTGTCTGCTTATATGAGACAGGGACGCGTATTAAATAATTGTTGGCATTTATATTTCAGTAATGACAAAAGGTTTTAAAACAGAGTGATATATTCTATTCCTCTGGCTAATAGTGTTACAATAATGTGCTTGACAAGATAGGAACATGTGCGAGGTGCTTTGAGTAAATAGACAAGTTTAAGACAATATTTGAAATTAAATGTTCTAAAATATTTATTGATTTCGAGAATAGTACGGACTAAAGCTTACTAAGCAAATGTGGGAATGGGATCAAAGCATTTATTTGAGAATAATAATAATAGATTTGTATTGGGAGGTCAGTATTGCTGATAGTGAATTTATAAAGTTGGAGGGTGTGACTCGTTTAAGTCACGGATGCTTTGTAAAATAAATATAAAATGAAACAATATTGAAGATCCGGAATAATTACGGAGGGCATCTCACTGCTAACCCGTAGGAAAGTATTTTGACGAACAGCCGAAACTTAGCGACTGTGTGACGATTGCGTTTAATTCCCAGGGGTGTCATTTGTGAACACCCTCAGCCTGGAAACTTGCAATAAGCGAAAAGAACGGACTTTGCCGTGTAAAGAATGCCGTAGTTGTTTGTGTCACGCACTATATCGTAATGCTGCGTTATGTATTTGATGTAACAATATCGTACTAGGGTGTTTATTTTGATCGTGTCAAAATTATTTAAATTTTCATCGGTGCCTTGTTTTTTTTTAAGACCAATCGATGTACTGTTACATTTTATCAATTTTAACAGTATCGTGATTGTTCCTCATAAATTTGTATTCCTCCTAAATTTTCGATTAGGGTGGAATAGCGTAAAAATTTAAAAATCACGCTTTGAGTCACGTTTTAGCGAGAAATTTTCCGAGACAAAAAGTACGGCTAATTCGCACAACAGAAAACTTGAAAAGATGGGAATTTCCAGACACGGGCCAGCACTGGAATATTTCTACAGCAGAAAAAAACATCCTGCTGCTGAAAGAAAAGATTGGATTGTGCGGCAAATATATGCAGATTTGAGGTCCGAAACATCTGCTGACGGAAAGGTTCACTTCGTAAAGGCAAGCTTGTTTGAGGGATTCTAAATGACCTTCGTCAAATGTCAAAAATAAAAGAAGTAACTTCAATTTTTATTTAAACGTACATCCCTTCTTCTCCCGATAATTGTTGGCGTCGGCAATCAAATGTAAAATAAAAGAAGTAACTAAAATTTTTGTTTAAACGTAACCCCAAAAACCCCTCTTCTCCCAATAATTGTTGTCGTCGGCAATCAAACAGTCAAATAAAAGGAATGTCAATTATTCTTTAATCATATAGAAAAAAACAAAAAAAACCCTCCCACTAATTGTCCTGGCCAATCAAATGTAAAACAATCGAAGTAAGACAGTAAATTATTAGTTAAACATAACCCAAATTACTATTCGAACGTACACCGAAAAAGACTCGCTCTTGTCAATCAAAATTAAAGAAACCTAGACTATTATTGTCCTATTGTCAAATCGAATATTATTTGGGAAAACCCAAATAATTTATAAATGAAAAAAAAAAAAAAAGAAAGTCAAATCGGTTTTCAATCAAATGGTATCCGATAAAAGTAACTTAAATTTTGATTTAAACATACACACGAACAAAAACAAAATGCAAAACTCTTTCTCCCAATAATTGTTGTCGCCAATCACCAAAAAACACCCACCCTTCTCACTAATTATTGTCAGCAATCAAATGTACACCACTACTAAAAGTAACGTAAACTACTATTCTTTAAACGGTTACACCCCTTCTCCCAATAATTGTTGTCTACAATCGTACACACAAAAAAACACCCTTCCCAGTAATTAGTGTCGGGAATCAAATGTAAACCGATCAAAGTAAGACCGCAACTTATTATTTAAACGTAATCCAAATTACTATCTGAATCTACACCAAGAAAACACCCGCTCTTGTCAATAAAAATTAAACAAACAACAACTATTATCGTCCCATTGTCAAAAATATTTATTTGTAGAACCAAAACCATAATTTATAAACGAAAGGAAGTCCAATCGGTCGTCCATCAAATGTAAACCGATAAAAGTAAAGGTTTTAAATTTTATTTAAACATAAACACACGCGTGTGAAAAAAAAAAAAACAACACTTCTCCCAATAATTTTTTCGGCAATCAAATGTAAACCTATCAAAGTAACGTAAATTATTATTTAAAGATCCATCATAAAACCCCGTTCTCTCTTGAATTTTGTCAATCCAATTTTACAAAAACAGTAATATTATTTTTTTAAAAAAAAAAACACAAATTACTATTTGAACACACACCAAAAAAGACCATTTGGTAAAAAAAAAAAATACTATTATTATCCCATCGTCAAAAATATTATTTGGGAAAAATAATTCAGAAACGAAAAAAAGTCAACTTTGTAAACAAACCAAAAAAAAAGTCAATATTAATAGAGAATTGCTATCCCGGGAACTATATATTAATGTGTTTTTCAGTTAGAAATCGCGCCTCTGGCGGCTGACACGAAGGATCAGATGACAACCAAAAAACCATTGGTAAGCTCCATTTAGTGGCTCTATCTAGTGATCATTTAAATGCAAGCTTAAAAGCAAGTTATGAGATGTATGATTTGTTTTATTAATATATATATATATATTATTAAAACCAGTCAACACTTAGACAATATCAATAACAATCAACAATTTCAAACTGTTGTCAAAGCAACCTCATTTTAACAATAAAGATGGAATATATATATATATGTACATCCAAAGTAATTTTTTTATTGGAGCATTAAGCAATAGTTTAAAATGTGGTGATGGCTTTAACTGCAGTAAAAATAAAAGACTTATAAAAAATATCTAAACTAGCTCTTCAAAAGCAAATGTATTAATAATTATTTACTGTTTTATCACCTTAAACCTAAATATTTAAATATTATATTACATGTTAAATAATAAGATATAAATATGGATTTAGTACTTAAAAATATTACTAATGGTGATGACTTGAATATAATTGGATCAGGCTTTTATTTTTTAGCTAAGACAATCTAGATCCATTTATTACCAAATAGAATATGACTACATGAGTTATTTATGCTAATTGCCTTAAAAAATTTTAAGTTTACCTTCAATCTTTTAATTACCTGGAAAAAAAATCTAATTGCAAACTTGTCTTTAATTGCAGACCATTAATGTGATCACTGACACATAAATTAATACACCAATAAGGTCCCTTATTTGAAGTATTACAATTTCCTTCCATTTCTTCTTATTTGCATTGCTGAACTATACATAATATAATACACCATATACACCTTAATTGATACTCTACAATTCAGTTTAACACATGATTTATTTTATCCCCTCTTTCCTACAGTTTCAACTGTCCAGCAATCATCATCGGAGCTTTTGTAAATCTCAGCACCCCTACTCCTTTATTTGGTTAGGGGAGTAGGAATGCTGAGATTTGTAAAAGCTCTGATGATGACTGCTGGACAGTTGAAACTGTAGGAAAGAGGGGACAAAATAAATCATGTGTTAAACTGAATTGTAAAGTGTCTATTAAGGTGTATATGGTGTATTATATTAATGTCCCTTATGTTAGATATTCACTTAAAATTAACATTTGTTTAGTTTTCTTACCTTATTTTCATCAGGACTGAACTGGATTTTGTAGGCAATTTTCATACCTGGAGCTACTTTATTCTCTTTATCAGGAGGTTTAAGAATTTTAAAATATAATGATTCCATGCATGTAATTTTAATAAAGCGAGGAACCTAATACAAAATTTAAAAAATAACAAATCACTATTGGTAATATTTTTTGTTTGCAGCAAATATATAATTCATTTTATGCTTATTATACCTACAAAAGATATTTTCAAAGAATCATAATATAGATATTCTATCTTTGGACAAAGAGGTCTGAAATAGAACTAAATACAGTACCTAGGTTTTGTTTTTAAAAATTACAAATAAATAAAACAGAAAAAAAAATATTTATAAACAAACAGAAAAAATATTTGAGTAATTTTACATTTTATATTCAATATAGTAAAAACATTTTAATTTACTAAATGAAAAACTATTTTATATATATATATGTCAAAGCGTTGACCGGAAAGCGAACTCTGGCTGACTGCTTGGAAGGCAGCTACGCTAATCACTAGGCCACCAACGCTTGACTAAATGAAAAACTATTTTGCAAACTCAGACCGATTGCTTGGAAGGCAGCTACGCTAACCGCTAGGCCACCAACGCTTGACTAAATGAAAAACTATTTTACGAACTTGGACCGACTGCTTGAAAGGCAACTACACTAACCACTAGGCCACCAACGCCTGACTAAATGAAAAACTATTTTGCGAACTCAAGCCAACTGCTTGGAAGGCAGCTACGCTAACCACTAGGCCACCAACGCTTGACTAAATGAAAAACTATTTATTTGCTAAAATGAGCAGATATTTCCAAATATTGTTTCCAAAAAATTGTTTTATGGTAGACACTCTAATAAAACCCTTAAAAGTATAATTAGTCTTTCTTTCTGAATTTAGTATACCTAAAAATATATTTTTTTTCCTACTATATTTTAAAAAATTATTTCAACTTACTATTGATTTTTGCAATTTATTAGTTTTCTAATAATAAAATTAGGTGAGATGCAACGGAAATTCACGTTAAATTTTCTTCAATAAATTAAACTTTTGAAATATAATTTTAATTTTTTTTTTATACATCAAATGCGTTGACCGGGAAGCAAACCCTAGAGCCAGCTGCTTGGAAGGCAGCTATGCTAACCACTAGGACATGAACACTTGACAAAATATAATTTTAATTTAAACTATTTTTTTCATATATAACCAATTATAGAAACTTTCATTCAATGATAAAAAAAAATTAAAAATCATCGAATAACAATTAATTTAAAAATACTTTTATAGACAAATAAAGATAATGGTGTTATTTAACTTACCTTATCAACGTTTCTGAAACTAAGTGGAACTTCAAAAACTTCAAAAGGCTTAAATCTTTGAAATATAATTTCTGATGGATATGGCTGAAATAATGGCTCATTAACATTAACATCAGTTGCCTTTAAAAATAATAAAATTAAACTTTTTTTAAAAAATGAAAAAGTTTATTACAATAATGATTTAGTTATTATTAACAAGATTATAAAAAGCATTTTCTCCCACTAATATTTTGTAATAATAAAATTATGAAAGTAATATCTGACTTTAACCCACTAAACATCACATGATGATAGATGGGGATTTTATGCACAAGCCTACTGGCATCCATTGATTACTCTGTTTGGCACAAGGTGGCACTACTAGATGGAGACTTTTGCCTGTTTAAGATCCGACTTGTTTATAATTTAACCCATAAAGAAAAATAGAAAAATCAGTAAGGGAAAATTTGTTATTTTATTTATATCTATCCTTATTTTCCTTGACGTTTTAAAAAATGTTCATTTATAAAACCTTTCCAATTTTATTTATTTATTTTTCAAACTGGCTAAGTTATTTAAAGGAGTTTGCTATTAACTGAAAGGAGACCCTTTGATTCCTCTTGGAGGCACCGAGCAGGGCAAATTCCTAATGTCCATCCCATAAGTTCTTGTCGTTGCAGCTGTTATTACTACGTGATTATTCAGGGCAAATTCCTAATGTCCATCCCATAAGTTCTTGTCGTTGCAGCTGTTATTACTACGTGATTATTCATATAGTATACGAACATGGATGGGCTGCTCACTAACACGCATTAGCCAGCGTGGTGAGTTTATTGGCTTTTTACCTCCGAGTTTAAGAATATTTTTTCAATATATATATAATCATTTATAAAATCATTTAAAACTTATTTCCTGAAAAAAAACTTTTTCATTCATTATAAAGTCTGTTGTTTTTATAACAAATTACAAAAAGCAAAATATAATTAATATTTATTAATTACTATTTTATCTACAAAAATTTAGAAATCTTATATCATTCATTTTTGAAAGAAATTATATTCCTTCTATCAAAAAGCTATTTAATATTGCCATATTTAATATAACCATTTCCTTTTTTTAAAATCCATTCACTACTTCCTAACCCTTCTATTTATATCATGTGTTAGAAAAAGAAAAATTTAGATCCAAACTTTGAACATTAATGCGTGCATGTGCTTATTAAGGCATTATATATGTTCATAGACAATACAATATTAAATGAATAATTGCTTCGTAAAATGTAAAAAAGTAAAATAGCTATTTTAATAAATGTCCACTGCGGAGCCAAGGTCTATATAATAGCTGCTCATTAAAAAATAAGTGAGTAAAAAGAAAGTCCTCACCAAGTGATGAGGTTTTGAACAGTTTTATATTCTCATATCCTTTAATTAAAAATAGGGAGATATCCATTTACTGACTAATTTTAGATAGTTGGCTGAATTAGCTCTGGACCAGCTATTTAAGAAAAAAATCTTAAGCTTCATCAACATAGACATGATAAAAGATCACCAATTTATATCCATTCTATAGAAATGGCATATATTTGAAAGAGATACTATAAAAATGATAAATTATACTAATAAAAGCAGGGATCGAAAACTAAGAGACTATTAATTAAGAAGATAAAATCAAATCTACATAGAGATGGGGGGGGGTAAAATATTATTTTTATAGAATAATTATTAATAATAATAAAAAGTATATATAAAAGAATATATATAAATATTTTTTTTAAGAAATAAATAATAGAAAAAAAAGTTAGGAAATTGATAATACAGGGAGTTACATTAAAGGAATATATGAAAAAGAGGCTAAAATTTTTTTTAAAAAAATAGTCAGTTGCAATCATAAGAAAAGGATGAAAGTTATATAAGAGGTAAGTAAAATAAATAAAATAAAAAGTAAAAATAAAGATAGGAATAAAATATAAATTATTAATAAAAGAATAAAATATGTATATAAAAATAAAATAAGGATATAGAAGAACTGTAAAGAAATAGTAGAAAAAGTAATAAAAGAAATAGAAGTAATAGAAATGAAAAAATTAAATAGAAATGTATAGTGATATGAAAGAATGAAAGTAGAATGATAATTAAATTAGAGGTAAAAATAAAAATAGAATGGCATAAAATAATAATAAATAAATAATAAATATAAATTAAGAGATGTAAAAATAAATTAGTTAAAATTAGATGTAATTAGAAATATTAATGTAAAAAATATACATATAGATCAGCATATAAAATAATGGTTACATGATTATATGTTTAAATGTTGCAGCTCTAATGAAGACTACAGTACAGTCAAAACTGTAAGGAAAATAAAGGAGGAATTATATAAAAATTGCATTGAAGTTTATATGAAGAGAGTATATAGAAAACTTCATCAAAATGTTCTCCTAAATAAAAAAAATTATATTATTTTACAATTAAGCTCAAATCTATATCACAATAGCATAAACATTGGTATTAACATTAAGTATCTTCTTGACTGTATTTACTCTAGATATTAAAATATAAGAACGGAGAAAATTCAATGAAAGACTAATATATATAACATATCCACTTTTGGATATGTGATCTTCTATTATTTGGATGTATTTTTTACCAAAAAAATTCAAGCATCTAGAAACTGATTGTAGAAGCCAAATATTATAATTATACTATTATCTAGAGTCCATTGATTTTATTTAACATTTATATTGACTGCTTAGAATAAAAGTAGATAATGTAAATGTTGAGCTCTAGAAATTTAGCAATATGCTTTATATCTGCATTAGTCAACAAATTCCTAGGAATGATTAAATCATTCTTGAAATAAGACTTATAATCTTGGGTCAATATTTTAACTAAAGTATTGATTAATCAGTGTTAAAAATACATATGTGTATTCTGGAAACTGATTTTATATTTCGGATAACAATTTACTAATGATTAAATTAAAACTGAATGTTAAGAGAAGCTTTAAACCAAGAAAAAAATAGGAGATAAATATATTAAATCAGGGGTGGACAATTTTTTGGCTCAGGAGCTGCAGAGGTTGGTGGAGGGCCAAAGGTTAGCGGAGGGGCCACACCTTTTTTTCACCACACAATAAACACACTACTTTATTCCCTGTATTACCAAAGAAATATTTGTTTGTCCATTCTTCATTATACACACGACATTCATCACCGATTTTACATTTTTTTTTGGAGGGTTCATGGTTTTACTAAAGTTGGAAATGCATATATTTGCTAATACAAAGACAAAATTGAATTTAACCAGATCAACTGGAAATGCACTGCACATGTGTATTGATGTGGCCATCCTAGTGGAAAACACGAGATGAATCTTCAGTCGCACATGGGAAGGAAATCTCAGTTTAAAGTTGATTTTTCTGATTGTCTTGGTGGGCCACATAAAAACTTTTACAGAGTCACATGTGGCCCTCAGGTCACTATTTGCCCACCCCTGTATTAAATAAAGGGAAAGGGTGTGCAAACTTACTGGATAGGAAATTAGTGTAAATAACAGAAAGATAATCACTAATTTACTTCAAATGAAAAATGGATGGCAATACAAAAGAAGCTGCAATATGCAGAAAAATACGTGAAATTAAAAAATATCAGTTTAGCAATAAAATAAAAGAGAGAAGATAAAAATATATTGTAACGATCCGGATTGGATGACTTAACATAATCTGCACTACAGGGCGCCATCTAGGTATTTGAACCTAGAAAAATTTATAAAGTAGGCAGATACGTAAGTAAAAAAAAAATTTTTTTTTTTTTCCTTTTTGCATCCGGTCGTTAGCCCATGTCACTAGCTCAGTGGAATAGCAGAGATTTAAAAAATAATATAAGAATATATATATAAGAGGAATAAAATAAGCCACTGCCAGTAATTAACATACAAACATTTATTTATGCACATATATATAAGATTTAAAATTATTTTAAATTAGTTTTACATTTTAACATTTAACATTATTTTTAACTTTACCTTAGATTTTAATTTACATTTTAATTTCTATTATATTATAAGTTTACATTTTAATTAAGTTCGCACAGATGGGATTATAAAAGCTTGTTTTAATATGTTGCTATAGATCGGTTACATAGATTACACGGTTAAAAACATTCCAAAGTAAACATAAACGATCAAAATATAAAATCATTGATACTGGCAATTGCAGAGGGAAATTTATAAGTAACCCAGTAGTATTCACCATAAGATACTTGCATTGTCACCAATGACTTAAAAGACATCCGAAGAAATACATTTTAGATACTCACCGTAAGGTATCATTATTTATCGAATGTCTATATATTTTGATCAAATATGAAAACCCAAAACATACTTAACCGATAACCAATCCATGCAAGCGTCCATAAACAACTTAAATTTAATGCATTTTTATTTAGGGTCGAGTATGAATAGACTACATAGATTTGCATTTGAAAATAAAATATTCTATCCCTATTTAACCTTAGGCTAAAATTCGCAGTCAAACTGGCATCAATTCATCTGATACATCGATGCATTCAATGTAATACGGAATACGACAGCACCAAAAAGATTAAGAGAAGGCATTGACCCTCATCAGATAGGAATATGACATCTATCAGACAAGAAGAGCAATAAAAAAAAACTCCATAGAAAGGAACTGCGCTCTGCGTCTTATAATTCCCTCCATAGGCAAAACGGGAGAGTGCGGCGTATGCAGCGATTCTGCCAGTAGCGAATCTCCGACTACATCTACTAACTACATCAATATATCCAATCCATTGACCCAATTTAACAATGACACAAATAACCTAAGATTACCCTCCCCTAATATAACTTTACAAATCTATACAGCCATTCACGCCCGACTTAAGTTTAACATTTATATAATTAATTTAACGAAAAACAAAAAAAATCATGATAAAAACTTAAAGAACAAAAAATAAATAAATGGAAATGATTTTACATAAATAAGAAAAAAAATACATCAAATAACACTATTAATAAAGAATTTAGTTTGGTCAGATAGGATTCTATTTGTAACAATTAAATTACTAGGAAAGTTTAAAATTTAAAGTTCTTAGTGTTTTCAAATTAATATTGTTCATTATATTTTATAAAGTTCTTACGGTTTTAGAAATGTTCATCTTTAACAGTTGCTTGCCATTTGAAATCCAGCGTTAAATTTCCCGATGATCCTGTGGTCCTCTGAATATAAGAAAAGCGATGTTTCATTTTTCCATTTTATAACAACTGAAGGGATTGAACGTGCGTCTTTTTCAATCCCTTCTCCTTCACTTCCGCACTAACACATATCTGTCACATCGTAAATAATCAATAATAATCACTTCCAAATTTTCCTTTTATACGTATTCGAAGGATTGACTTGGCATTATGTCATCGATGTGATGATCCTTTCGCTGAGGTCCGATTTCCCGATGGATTTCTTTCATTGGCTATTTGTTTCTATTGTTTTCCTATCTGACCGATGTTTTTACATTTAAATGCCCAAGGCTGGTTTACATTTAACTAATTAACAATCATTTCCATTTCTGATTAATTAACCTGTTTTCCAAATCAAAGATATATTTAAAGATATAATTTTATCTCCAAATCTTTTTAAAATTTAGTTTTAAAATACTTTTTCTTTAATAAAGTTTTATTTTAATAATTTTTCATTATCTGTGCGATTTAATATATACGAGTTTAAGATGATATTTAATTTCAATTTTTAATTCTTAAAGAAAATTTTTAAATGCGAACTTTTTAATTTACTTTCATGTTTAATAAATATAAAAAAAAAACAATGTAACGAACGTCTGTGCTCGTTACATATCAGTAAAGTTGCTTAAAAAAAATGATCAAAAAAAAAATATTTTACTTAGGGTTAGTAATTACGGTACACGATTGACGAAGACATTTACAAAACATCCGGTTAATAATTTTACAAAAAGACTATATACAAAAAGAAAAAGAAAATGTTGACTATCGCTTACCTAAGGACCATTTACGTTTACACCCCTCCCCACAAGAGTTCTATTTTATTTTATACATTTTATTTTTACACACGGCATGACAAGCAAGTTATTTTATAAATTATTTATTTAAGAAGGTTGCATTGAAGTAAATATATTTTGAAAGATAATGGATTTATACGTGTATATTTGCAGCACAATTATAAATACCACCAACTTATTTATGACTGATTAAAATGCTTAAATAGGATTACACTGAAGTAAATTCCCAACGGTACTCATCGTAAGGTACCACATTTCGATCATAAACTTACGTGGCTGTGCGCGCCTATACACGTTAAAGCATAATATATATCAACAAAAAAAAACATATTTATTGCAACCTTTTGACTTTTTTTTTTTTAACAAAAATTAGTTTTTAAAATTTTTTTCACTTTCTTGTGTTTAATATATATGCGCAATTTCTTTTACTGGCAGTGCTTTTATAAGATTTAAAGTATACGACTATATGTAAACAGATAAAAATATTTCATTTTGACAAAATTTGCTCAGGGTATTTGTGGTTTATTAAAGATCGGCCCGAGTTGGGAAAGCCAGTTGTAACGATCCGGAGAAGGTGACTTAACGTAATCTGCACTACAGGGCGCCATCTAGGCATTTGAACCTAGAAAAATTTATAAAGTAGGCAGATACGTAAGTCAAAAAAAAAAATTTTTTTTTTTTTTTTTTTTTGCATCCGGTCGTTAGCCCATGTCACTAGCTCAGTGGAATAGCAGAGATTTAAAAAATAATATAAGAATATATATATAAGAGGAATAAAATAAGCCACTGCCAGTAATTAACATACAAACATTTATTTATGCACATATATATAAGATTTAAAATTATTTTAGTATTAGTTTTACATTTTAACATTTAACATTATTTTTAACTTTACCTTAGATTTTAATTTACATTTTAATTTCTATTATATTATAAGTTTACATTTTAATTAAGTTCGCACAGATGGGATTATAAAAGCTTGTTTTAATATGTTGCTATAGATCGGTTACATAGATTACACGGTTAAAAACATTCCAAAGTAAACATAAACGATCAAAATATAAAATCATTGATACTGGCAATTGCAGAGGGAAATTTATAAGTAACCCAGTAGTATTCACCATAAGATACTTGCATTGTCACCAATGACTTAAAAGACATCCGAATAAATACATTTTAGATACTCACCGTAAGGTATCATTATTTATCGAATGTCTATATATTTTGATCAAATATGAAAACCCAAAACATACTTAACCGATAACCAATCCATGCAAGCGTCCATAAACAACTTAAATTTAATGCATTTTTATTTAGGATCGAGTATGAATAGACTACATAGATTTGCATTTGAAAATAAAATATTCTATCCCTATTTAACCTTAGGCTAAAATTCGCAGTCAAACTGGCATCAATTCATCTGATACATCGATGTATTCAATGTAATACGGAATACGACAGCACCAAAAAGATTAAGAGAAGGCATTGACCCTCATCAGATAGGAATATGACATCTATCAGACAAGAAGAGCAATAAAAAAAAACTCCATAGAAAGGAACTGCGCTCTGCGTCTTATAATTCCCTCCATAGGCAAAACGGGAGAGTGCGGCGTATGCAGCGATTCTGCCAGTAGCGAATCTCCGACTACATCTACTAACTACATCAATATATCCAATCCATTGACCCAATTTAACAATGACACAAATAACCTAAGATTACCCTCCCCTAATATAACTTTACAAATCTATACAGCCATTCACGCCCGACTTAAGTTTAACATTTATATAATTAATTTAACGAAAAACAAAAAAAATCATGATAAAAACTTAAAGAACAAAAAATAAATAAATGGAAATGATTTTACATAAATAAGAAAAAAAATACATCAAATAACACTATTAATAAAGAATTTAGTTTGGTCAGATAGGATTCTATTTGTAACAATTAAATTACTAGGAAAGTTTAAAATTTAAAGTTCTTAGTGTTTTCAAATTAATATTGTTCGTTATATTTTATAAAGTTCTTACGGTTTTAGAAATGTTCATCTTTAACAGTTGCTTGCCATTTGAAATCCAGCGTTAAATTTCCCGATGATCCTGTGGTCCTCTGAATATAAGAAAAGCGATGTTTCATTTTTCCATTTTATAACAACTGAAGGGATTGAACGTGCGTCTTTTTCAATCCCTTCTCCTTCACTTCCGCACTAACACATATCTGTCACATCGTAAATAATCAATAATAATCACTTCCAAATTTTCCTTTTATACGTATTCGAAGGATTGACTTGGCATTATGTCATCGATGTGATGATCCTTTCGCTGAGGTCCGATTTCCCGATGGATTTCTTTCATTGGCTATTTGTTTCTATTGTTTTCCTATCTGACCGATGTTTTTACATTTAGATGCCCAAGGCTGGTTTACATTTGACTAATTAAATTTATCATTTCCATTTCTGATTAATTAACCTGTTTTCCAAATCAAAGATATATTTAAAGATATAATTTTATCTCCAAATCTCTTTAAAATTTAGTTTTAAAATACTTTTTCTTTAATAAAGTTTTATTTTAATAATTTTTCATTATCTGTGCGATTTAATATATACGAGTTTAAGATGATATTTAATTTCAATTTTTAATTCTTAAAGAAAATTTTTAAATGCGAACTTTTTAATTTACTTTCATGTTTAATAAATATAAAAAAAAACAATGTAACGAACGTCTGTGCTCGTTACATATCAGTAAAGTTGCTTAAAAAAAATGATCAAAAAAAAAAAATATTTTACTTAGGGTTAGTAATTACGGTACACGATTGACGAAGACATTTACAAAACATCCGGTTAATAATTTTACAAAAAGACTATATACAAAAAGAAAAATGTTGACTATCGCTTACCTAAGGACCATTTACATTTACACCCCTCCCCACAAGAGTTCTATTTTATTTTATACATTTTATTTTTACACACGGCATGACAAGCAAGTTATTTAAATTATTTATTTAAGAAGGTTGCATTGAACTAAATATGTTTTGAAAGATAATGGATTTATACGTGTATATTTGCAGCACAATTATAAATACCACCAACTTATTTATGACTGATTAAAATGCTTAAATAGGATTACACTGAAGTAAATTCCCAACGGTACTCATCGTAAGGTACCACATTTCGATCATAAACTTACGTGGCTGTGCGCGCCTATACACGTTAAAGCATAATATATATCAACAACAAAAAAAACATATTTATTGCAACCTTTTGACTTTTTTTTTTTTTTTTAACAAAAATTAGTTTTAAAATTTTTTTTACACTTTCTTGTGTTTAATATATATGCGCAATTTCTTCTGGCAGTGCTTTTATAAGATTTAAAGTATACGACTATATGTAAACAGATACAAATATTTCATTTTGACAAAATTTGCTCAGGGTATTTGTGGTTTATTAAAGATCGGCCCGAGTTGGTTCGCCAGTTGTAACGATCCGGATTGGATGACTTAACATAATCTGCACTACAGGGCGCCATCTAGGTATTTGAACCTAGAAAAATTTATAAAGTAGGCAGATACGTAAGTAAAAAAAAAAAAAAAATTTTTTTTTTCCCTTTTTGCATCCGGTCGTTAGCCCATGTCACTAGCTCAGTGGAATAGCAGAGATTTAAAAAATAATATAAATATATATATATTTATAAGAGGAATAAAATAAGCCACTGCCAGTAATTAACATACAAACATTTATTTATGCACATATATATAAGATTTAAAATTATTTTAAATTAGTTTTACATTTTAACATTTAACATTATTTTTAACTTTACCTTAGATTTTAATTTACATTTTAATTTCTATTATATTATAAGTTTACATTTTAATTAAGTTCGCACAGATGGGATTATAAAAGCTTGTTTTAATATGTTGCTATAGATCGGTTACATAGATTACACGGTTAAAAACATTCCAAAGTAAACATAAACGATCAAAATATAAAATCATTGATACTGGCAATTGCAGAGGGAAATTTATAAGTAACCCAGTAGTATTCACCATAAGATACTTGCATTGTCACCAATGACTTAAAAGACATCCGAAGAAATACATTTTAGATACTCACCGTAAGGTATCATTATTTATCGAATGTCTATATATTTTGATCAAATATGAAAACCCAAAACATACTTAACCGATAACCAATCCATGCAAGCGTCCATAAACAACTTAAATTTAATGCATTTTTATTTAGGATCGAGTATGAATAGACTACATAGATTTGCATTTGAAAATAAAATATCCTATCCCTATTTAACCTTAGGCTAAAATTCACAGTCAAACTGGCATCAATTCATCTGATACATCGATGCATTCAGTGTAATACGGAATACGACAGCACCAAAAAGATTAAGAGAAGGCATTGATCCTCATCAGATAGGAATATGACATCTATCAGACAAGAAGAGCAATAAAAAAAACTCCATAGAAAGGAACTGCGCTCTGCGTCTTATAATTCCCTCCATAGGCAAAACGGGAGAGTGCGGCGTATGCAGCGATTCTGCCAGTAGCGAATCTCTGACTACATCTACTAACTACATCAATATATCCAATCCATTGACCCAATTTAACAATGACACAAATAACCTAAGATTACCCTCCCCTAATATAACTTTACAAATCTATACAGCCATTCACGCCCGACTTAAGTTTAACATTTATATAATTAATTTAACGAAAAACAAAAAAAACCATGATAAAAACTTAAAGAACAAAAAATAAATAAATGGAAATGATTTACATAAATAAGAAAAAAAATACATCAAATAACACTATTAATAAAGAATTTAGTTTGGTCAGATAGGATTCTATTTGTAACAATTAAATTACTAGGAAAGTTTAAAATTTAAAGTTCTTAGTGTTTTCAAATTAATATTGTTCGTTATATTTTATAAAGTTCTTACGGTTTTAGAAATGTTCATCTTTAACAGTTGCTTGCCATTTGAAATCCAGCGTTAAATTTCCCGATGATTCTGTGGACCTCTGAATATAAGAAAAGCGATGTTTCATTTTTCATTTTATAACAACTGAAGGGATTGAACGTGCGTCTTTTTCAATCCCTTCTCCTTCACTTCCGCACTATTACATATCTGTCACATCGTAAATAATCAATAATAATCATTTCCTTTTATACGTATTCGAAGGATTGACTTGGCATTATGTCATTGATGTGATGATCCTTTCACTGAGGTCCGATTTCCCGATGGATTTCTTTCATTGACTATTTGTTTCTATTGTTTTCCTATCTGACCGATGTTTTTACATTTAGATGCCCAAGGCTGGTTTACATTTGACTAATTAAATTTATCATTTCCATTTCTGATTAATTAACCTGTTTTCCAAATCAAAGATATATTTAAAGATATAATTTTATCTCCAAATCTCTTTAAAATTTAGTTTTAAAATACTTTTTCTTTAATAAAGTTTTATTTTAATAATTTTTCATTATCTGTGCGATTTAATATATACGAGTTTAAGATGATATTTAATTTCAATTTTTAATTCTTAAAGAAAATTTTTAAATGCGAACTTTTTAATTTACTTTCATGTTTAATAAATATATAAAAAAAAAAACAATGTAACGAACGTCTGTGCTCGTTACAATATAAACTCTATAAAAAATAAATGTGTATCAATAAAATAACAGTGGACTGAAATATGTAACATGTAAATCTAAACATATATACTTAAGAAAATAAAGTAATGAGATAGAATAATTATAAAATAAAGCTATGCTTGATTTAATTTACAATAGAATAAAACACTTTGAGAGTGATAAATGTGTTACAATAAAAATAATATTTGATTGAATACAAGTATAATTTATATACTTGGAATTTTAAATGTATATATAATCCTTTTAAACACTTTCTTTCTTCCTTTCCTTTATTTCTTTATGAATATTAAAATAATAGGAAGATAGGAAAGAGTAATTAATAACTAAAAATTAAAAAATTGTATATAAGAGATATAATATGTATTAAAGATTTTTAAGAAGTTAATAGAAAATTAATAATTTTGAGAATTGATAAATTTGTATAAAATGTGAAATCTATTATGTAATGGTTGTATTGTTTTATGTATTTGAATTTTATAGGTCTGATGAAGACTGCAAGGTACAGTCGAAACTGTAATAATAATAAAAAGTTTTTGCTGAAAAAAGTGCAAAAAGATTTATTTGAATTACAATTTTGAATGTAAATATACGAGACTTGAACTCAGGGTGAATCAAAAAAGACAAGTTATTAAAGGAGAGAATAAATATTATGAAAAGATTGGGAAGATGTGTTGTATAATAACAAGTGGTGATATGCTAAAAATTATCAGTGAGATGAAACCAAGCAAAGATCAAAAAATGGCAAAATTCCAATTGAATGTAATAAAAATTTTGGGGATCATAATTTTGAAAAAATTAATTAGTATTTATAAAAAAAAAAATATGATCAGAGGGAAGATCAATAAACATTTTTCAACCATTTTGATTCTTTTAGAAGAAAGACCTAGTGCAGAAAATTTAGAACAAGTTTAAGATTACTGAAACTTTTGAAAATATTTATTTATAATATACTATCCATGTTAATGCTATAAAGTAGCATGGATTTAGAAAAAAGGAGATAAGCAATAGATACAATATGAATGATGAGGACTATTGGCAAAGAGATATATAAAAGTGAAAAGGTTAATAATTTCAATGATTGAGAAAAAGCCTTTGATAGATGAATTGGGTTATTTTGTCAAATAATTTTGAGATAAAAAGTGTAGGATAAGGATAATATCTATAATAACTAGTTACTGTAATGTAATTTAATACATTATACAGGCTTACACACACCTGCACATATAATATAATACATAAGGGAATTGAATTCAGACTTTCACATGACCCTCAACTCTCCATGCCATCTCATATTGCTGACCCACCTGATCACACACATGTTGAAAAGATAAATAATCACCAATATATGTATTTCATGATAAACCAGCACTCATCAGTTGGTCTAGATTACCATTTCCTCACATATATACAATCAGTGTTCAGCTTTATATTAAAATAGCCAATCTTCATACTTTAATGAACAGGTCTCAAACTACTCCAATCCACAACTCTTCAATCACCCATTTTATTGAAAATCTGATGATGGAACATTCAAGCCCATGTTAGTGACAAGAATGACTAATGTCAACATGGATAGGATGACAACCTTGGCACTAATGTGGGCTTTGAAGTTCCATCATCATATTTTTAATGAAATGGATGGCTGAAGGGTTGTGGGTTGGAGTAGTTTGAAGCCTATCCATTAAAGTATGAAGAGTGGCTATCTTAATATAAAGCTGAACACTGATTGTATATATGTGTAAAGATGGTAATCTGGACTAACTGATGATTGCTTGTTTAGTATGAAATATGTAAAATGGTGATTATCTTTTCAACAAGTGTATGATCAGGTGAGTTAGTAATATGAGATGGCATGGAGAGTTGAGGGTCATGTGAAAGTCTGAGTTCGAATCCCTTATATGTTTTGATAAATGTAGATTTGATAAAAAATGGAGTTAATATAAAAAATAGGAAGATTCATTGTCTTAGACATGGCAATGTTTGCAAAATAATTTAATAAAATGTCAAATAGGGCTAATGAAGTTTGGAGAAAATTTGTTATAAAAATTTACATGTAATATTTGATAAATTTTACAAGTTCTGTGTTTTAGATTGTAACAAAGTATAGAAAGTAACCTTCCTTTCCTCACAGGTGCCATTAAATAGAGGTGTTCCATCTGCAAGGATACTAATAAGAATATTAAACATAAGAAATGGATTTAAAGTGAATGATTTATAAATTTGTGCTTTCACTTTTAGACACTTAAGTGGCTTGTGCAATTACATTTAAGTTTGGAAATAAGATGGCCACTTTTATTTCTTCAAAGTCTCTGTCTTCTCAGTGCTTGTGAGGAAAAAATGATTACTTTACTATAGTTTGTTAAAAATTTATATAATAAAATATTAAAAAATAGCAAGCAAATACAAAGCTTCAAAGCAAATTACTGCTTTTAAATATTTAGAAAGTTGTCGAGCATTGGTGGTCGAGTGATCAGCACAGCTTCCTTACAAGCAGTTGTCCTGGGTTCGCTTCCTGGCCGATGCTTTGACACATGAAAAGAAATATTTAGAAAGTTGTTTATGTGGTGATGGAAATAAGAATTGATGTGGAAAAACGTGTCTGCAATAAGAGAAAGACATTGTTTTGTGAACTATTGAAGTTGTACTTAAGAAAACTGCTTTTTAAATGTTCTATTTGATGTGTGGTTTTAATGCATTACAGATTTCGTATGATTAGAAAGAGATGTAACGTTCGTAAATATAAGTTTTGAGCAAAATAGAAAAATAAATTGCAAAGTTACAATTTGTAATCATGAGTTATTGAGAGAATAAATATTTATTGAAGCTTATTTGACTGAGAAAGAGAAATTAATTCCATACTAAGATATTATTAATTTCTCTCCTAAAACTAATAAATTATATTTTGAGAAAAACTTTTATGTTTTTTCATATATTTTCTATGCTTTCTTTTACTTAATAAATAAATCATCAAAAAAAAAACTAAAGTTCTGATAAACAAGGCAAATCCAAAGCTCCTCACTGACGAAGGCCACAAGCCAGAAACTAGTCTGGGGATATTGGATGAGTAGACATTAGATAAAGATTTTATACACAAGCCTTCTGTCATCCATTGATTACTCTGGTTGGCACAGGGTGGCACTACTGTATGGAGAGTTTTGCCTTGTTTATAAACAATTATGTGCTACTATAAGAGATGGTGATCATGTGGTGCTTAATGGTTTAAAATTCTGATAAATGAAAGACTTACAATTTACTTTCCCTCACTATTAGAAAATAATACACAAACATTGAAGAAATTATAATACAACATATTCCAAGCCATCTATAAATTAATTGTTTTATTAAGCTTATCTAAATCAATTGACTCATGTTTATTCAATTTACATCTAATGATAATTAGAAAGAGAAAGACTTTAATCTTTTTCCACATACATCTTAAACATTTGTATAATAGTTAAACAAAGTAGTTTTTGACTATAGAGGGACCTCTCAAATTTCAACACAAGATAGGATTTTATAAAAGATAAAAATGGCCGTCTTACCTTTAACCTAAATTCTTACTTATATAGGCCAATCTGAAGCATTTTTATTTGAGAGCATGAAGAGATTACTCTCTTCACATTTAAATCCATTATTTTCTTTTACAAATTAGCTTATGAAAAATCTTCTGATTTACATCAAATTAATATTAAGATCCTTTTTAATGGAAATATAGAAACTAATGTAACATTCTCAAATCAAGATGCTTCAGGTTTTTTTTTATTAAGGAAAAAAATGCAGGTGACTGATCACCCGCTACATGATGTAAATACATTTGTTTAAAGAAATCTTGAGATAAATACTACAGTCAATAGCCCTAGTCTTCTCCATTGATACATAAGAGTCTTTGAATTGCCAAGTCCTTTAATTCACAGATCCTTAGAACTTCATCCATGTTGCCATATCTTTGTATAAGCCACAACTATGAAATTCATACTTTAAACTGTTTCTGAATTTCCATCACTTTCCTGTTCTGAATCTTCTTCAAAATTTTCTTCTTGTGAGCTTATTTCTTCATCATCTGTGATTTCTTACATTTCATCAGTACACACAGGGCTAGTACTAATTTGTTGCTGCATATTCTTTGGACATCCACCTACTTCCTTGCTTCCAAAACTGTCACTATGAGCCTCATTGCTCCATTGCTCTTTTACATTATCAAGTTCTTCCACTGGCTCATCAGACTTTTCTGAGATAACCTGCACTACTTCACCTTGCCTGCTTCTGGACCTGTCACTATGAGCCTCATCACTCCATTGCTCTTCTATGTTATCGATTTTTTCCTCTGGATTATCTGCCTCTTCTGAAGTTACCTGCCCTACTTCATTCTCACTACATACATGCCCCTTTAGATTCAACAATACATTTGAAGATCATGTGATGAGCCTATATAAGTAAGAATTTATGTTAGAGATAAGATGGTCATTCTTATCTTTATAAAATCCCTATCTTGTGTTGAGGTTTGAGAGATCTCTCTATAGTCAAAAACTACATCATTTGGCTATTACACAAATGTTTATGGTGCATGTGGAAAAAGATTAAATCCTTTCTCTTTCTAATTATATACTGCCTGTGCACTTGATAAATAATTAGAATATTACATCTACCATTTAAAAATATAGATTATTTTAAACATATTTAAATTGATCTAAATATATTTTTCTCATTAACAAAATAATTGTTTGGCATTTCAAGTATAACCTGTCTATCACTATTGTAAATTTATTTTAATTCTTTAATTACATATGACTTTATATTTCTTAATTCTTTAGTATATTTTTTATATATTTGCATTGTTCTTACTTTTATTCTAGTATATATAAGCACTTTAAACACACTGAATAAGAAGCTGTCAGTAGTAACAAAAACAATTAAATTAAATTAATATAGGCCTAGTACTTTCGAGGTTTTTCCTCATATTCATGGCCCAAAATAGGTTTTAAACCATTGCTGTAATATTACTAAATAATTATGTATGCAAATGTGTATGCAAATTAATTTGTCCATTTTCTTGAAATAGCAAAACACATGTCATGTTTATTGATCGCGTTATTGTCATTAACAATGAAATACGCCTCCTTGATCTTTCTTTTACAATTGTTGGCTTCGGAGCACACTATTTTGGGGTTGCAGGGTTTGAACACATGTCCGGTCTGCTTCTCATGTTCGAGAAATATTGAGAAGTTATCATTATTCTTTTTGGCCCTTTTATGCATAAAAATGTGCTGAGCAGCTCTATTATAGACAGTGGCCTTGGTTTCCCCGTAGTATGTGGCGTTACATCTGGCCTGAGGGTATGACATGCTGTATATGACCTGGGGTGCCTAAGCTGGATCCACTGTCCTTCACATTATTAATCAGTCTGTTAGTATTAGGGGGAGTGCGGAAGCTGACTTTAAATTCATTAGATAAAGTCTTTATAAACTGTTATGATACTTTGGGAATGTAAGGGAGGGTGATTTGAGGTTTATCTTTAGTTATGTAGTTAGTTATTGATTTTTTGTAAAATTGATCTATTTTCTTAGTGATTAATCTGTAGCTGAAGCCAACACTTTTAAATCCTTTATATATCCTGCAATATTAGTCTTCCTATCAGCCTCGAATTTACACTAATTTTGATTCCTAAATAGAAATGTGTTTAAACCTGTGAATTTATGTGATGTAGGTGAATTGGAGTTCAGGTGGGTGAAACCTCTGACCTCAAGAGGCTTAACAATCATGCAGTAATGCAGAGCTCTGTCTTCTCTATGGTCAAGCAAATCCAAGTATTTTAGTTTTGCCTGGATTTTATTAATTTATTTATTTTTTTGAGATGTAGTCTTGGTAAAAGATTTCCATTTTAAAATAAGTATATTTTGTACTGCATCATGCTGCAAACTGCTACCTAGAGATATTATAGACAAGATTTTCTTCATTATTTGTGAACAGTTATTAAACTATCTTAGAGTTCATTACCATTGTCCATAATCTAAATTTTAGATCAACAAATCTAAAGACTTAAATACAGGTATATTGAAATATGCTGAACCTTAAGATTAATTAATGAGGATTTGAACAAAGACTTTAAAGCTCCCTGCAGCTATCCACTCCATTTTTAATAACCAATACATGTAACCACATAATTAAAGTTTGATGACTTGCTATCTTAATATAAACTGAGCACTGATTATATATAAATGTGTGTGTGTGTGTGTGCGATAATGATCTAGACCAACTGATGAGGTCTGGTTTAACACAAAATATATATGTTGGAGATAATTTACCTTCTTCATATGTATGTGGTCATGTGTATAGACTGTACAAGATAGAGTGGATATCTACAGGGATCTTGAAAGTCTGAGTTCAAATCCTTCTAAATGACATTAAGTTCAATATAGACAATATATTTGTATTTAAATATTACATATTCAGCCTTTATTCTGTCCATTCCGCTTCTATGTATTTAAATGGGCATATTAAGGTCCTATATGTGAGAGGTCAGAGTGACTTAAAGTTATCATGGGTATAACAACAATATTGGCATCAACAAGAGCTTTGAGCATTCCATCATCCAATTTTCAATGATGTGAATGGCTGAAGAATTGGAGGATGGAGAAGATTAAAGCCTGTCCATTAAAATATGAAGATTTGCTATCTTAATATAAACTGAGCGCTGATTATATATATATATGGGGAAAAATGATCTGGACCAACTGATGAGTGCTGACTCAGCATGAAATATGTATATTGGAGATCATTTATTTTCTTCACATGTATGTGATCATGTGTATCGGTTGTTTAAGATGGAGTGAAAAGCTGAAGGAAGTTTTAAAGTCTGGGTTCAAACCTCTTTAATTAAATCTAAAGACTGTGGTGATGGCATTTTACTTGTAATTATATGTTGGATTATTTCATTATATAGAATTAATTGTTAAATGTCTTTTGAAAATTCCAACACATTCAACAGATATTCATAGTGCACAGGTTGGTTAGTAAATAACATCTTAAGTGGTATTATTCTCCTCAGTTCTTTAGATGATAAAGATCTGACCAGTGACAGTACTAGCATAAAAATCGAACCTGGGATCTTAAATTCAGGTGGCACTCTCATTAGCTGTAAAAGATTACAAACAGAAGAATTTTTATGTATTTTATCTGTATATAAGGTTTTGGTAATAGTATTGAACCCTACCGTTTGATGGCGCTCTTTTTCACCTAATTCATATCAATATACTGATTCATGGGCCATCTGTTTACATAATATTACGGTAAAAGTTTTTTTTTTTTTTCAACTGGTTTTTAATTTTTTTTCGTCAGCTATGGTAAACCACCAAAGTTTTTATTTTATTCCACCAAAGTTTTTTTTGCTTTTAATAAAAAAAAATACTTTGTTTTTAGATGGTCTAGGGGTGTTGGTTTGTTAAATATTTCACTTTCTGGGGCTGAGTTAATACTCTGAGTTATTTAGAGACAAGACAATATAAGATAGTATTATGAATTTGAAATGTAACAGTTTAGCTGAATGCAAATCAAATATTTTTCTTCATTCTTCCAGAAAAACAGTCTCTTGTGACTCGAATATCAAATTTTAGTCAGCTATGATTATGACAATCAAAGTATCAAAACACTAAGTTAGAATAAAGAGATTTAAATCAATGTAAGCCTTTTCTGTTTAAATGTTTAAATATTTACTAATTATTACAGTTAATACAGAAAAAAAGAGGTAAAAGTAATTTCTATAAAATTATGGAATTATCTAATAGTTTTAACAAGGCTGTAAACCTTAGCAATGAGCGTCTGAAAAAATCGTCACTAGGGACCTACAGCCTTGTTAAAACTATTACGGAATTATCTAATGTAGAATTTGAAAAAAAAAAATTGAATTTGCAAGAATTTCCAAACTTGATTGTCATTGTAAGTAAGTAATATTGTTAATAGGGAGTATATCTGTGCAATCTTTTTTTTTTTTTTCAAAAATGTTCATAAAATTAAAACAAAGATCTCTTATCTAAAATTTGGAGTACGTCTTACATATCACTATTACTAAAATCGAATTGCATGTAAATTCTTTATCAAAAAAATAAGCAGCAATGATAAATATCATACATTTCACATGATCACCACTTCTTATGCCTGCACATAACTTATTAACACAGGCAAAACTCTCCATACAGTAGTGCCAGCCAGAGCAATCAATGGATGCCAGAAGGCTTGAAAAACTGTCCATACAATAGTGCCACTCAGTGCCAGCCAGAGCAATCAATGGATGCTAGAAGGCTTGCAAAACTCTTCATGCAGTAGTGCCACTCAGTGCCAGCCAGAGTAATCAATGGATGCCAGAAGGCTTGTGCATAAAATCCCCATCTAGTGCCTACTCATCCAATATCCATTGATTACTCTGGTGGCACTGAGTGGCACTACTATATGGAGAGTTTTGCCTGTGTTACCACAAATTTGTTATCAGATTATTTTTTTGTTTTATTCAGGATAATAATTTATATTCTATGAATTTATTTATATTTATGTTCTAACAAGTAATAGTAAAAATAAATCAGTAATCATAATACTTTATTTCTAATTCACAAATATTTATAGTCCTTATTTAAAACAGGGAAGGTAACATTGGTCCATCGGTTAAAAAAGCTACATACACCTGCATTCAATTGTTGATGTAACATACAGATACATTGTATTATTATTAAAAGTTGAAAGCATTCGAAAAAGTTTGAATAAAATTCGAATTTTTCTATAAATATCGAACAACTGAAAACTATATAATGAAAATAGACCAAATATATATATTTAGAAGTAAAATAACATCATTCTGAAAGTTATATCACATGACCACCATTTCCTATGCTTGCACAAGCTGTTAAAATAGTAGCAAACAGTAGTGTCACCCAGTGCAAGGCTTAGTAATCAATGAATGCAAGAAAGTGTGTGCATAAAATCTCTATCTAGTGCCTACTCATCCAATATCCCCAGACTAGTTTCGAGCTTGTGAATTTATAGTTACTAAATGGCTAAAAGGTGGCTGCTGGAGGATTGCATTAGATTCTAAAATCTAGGTGCAGTTTTCTTAGATCCAAAGCTCATCACTGATAAAAGACCCAAGCTAAAAACTATTCTGAAGATATTGGGTGAGTAGGCACTAGATAGTAGTTTTATGCAAAAATCTTGCATCCATTAATTATTAAGGCTTGCACTAGGTGGCACTGCTATAACGAGTTTATTACCATATTATAAATGTTCAGATAAATATTTACATATACTGTTTAAAAAATCAAAGTCATTATGGAGTATAGTGAGTATGAGTATGCAGGATGCAGACCTTTTATAGTTATGTTTAATTTTTACAAATAAGAATACATAAATGGAAAAATCTTTAAAATCATCATTTTGCAAGATTTTATATATCTTTTAAAAAAAACAATAAAACAATACTGCTGGAAAAAATATTTGATTAACATTTGTTTGATACAAACTTTAGGCTTCAGTTCGAAGTGCAATCTTTCAAAATCCACGTCACTTCCTGTTATATGAAATATGATATAATTAAGGTCGTTCTTGAAAAGATTTTACTTTCATCAATGCGTCATGCATCTCAGAAAGTTTTAAAACAACTTACACTTCCCCTATTTTTTTCCTCTTTCTTTTATTTAATACATAGGCTGTATAAGCACACACTTTTACACCATTCACTATTCTATCTCATATCACTGATACACTTGAACACATTTCTGTCGAAAAGATAAATAATCACCAATATACGTATTTCATGCTAAACCAGAAATCACCAGGTGGTCCAAATTATCATCACCCATATATGCAATAAGTGCTCAGATATACATTAAGATAGCCAATCTTCATACTTTAAGAGGCAGTCTTCAATCTTCTCCATACTCCAACTCTTCAACCACCCATCAAATTGAAAATATGATGATGAAACACTTAAAGGCTACCCTGAGATTGAGATTCTTGTCACACCCATGTTGACCTAAAGTTAATCTGACCCTCATGTACAAGGCATAATCCATTTAATATATATACAAGGGATAGACAGATATCTTTACTATGTAATAACTGAAATACAGGCTTATTATATATTATATCAATATAAAGCAAATAGTATATTGTAAACTATAACAAGAATAAAATATTATAAACTAAGGTAAATGATGAAAGTATAATATACATGGTAAGTCCCTAAATACTTGCAATGAATTAAGGTTCAAAACTGAATGTGGTGAAGCATAATGGTGGCCAAGTCTTCATTTAGGTCAATGAAAGGACAAATAGCAAAAAATATTTACGTGCTAATGCATTTTAAAAGCTACTCAAATGGAAAAATGATGTATTACAACTATGATTTGGCAATGAGTGATACAATAATCTTTTATAAATTTTGTGGAGCATTTGTGCAATCCAGAGTAATCAGTGGACGCAAGAAGATTTGTGCCATAAAATCCCCATCTAATGTCTATTCATCCAATATCCTGACTAGTTTCTAGATCATAGGTGCAGCACTCTCAGATCCAAGGCTCCTCAATTATGTAAACCACAAGCTAGAAACTAATGTGAAAATATTGGATGAGTAGGCACTAGATGTGGTTTATGCACAAATATTCTTGAATCCATTGGTTACCCTGGCTTGCACTGGGTGGTACTCCTGTATGGAGAGTTTAGCTTCTGTGTAAATAACTTGTGTTCGCATAAAGAATGGTGATCATGTGATGTTTAGAAGTTTATGAAATACTAGTTTCTGGAGAACACCATTTAAGAATCGTTGCTTTAGTAAAAAAAACTTAGGCTACATGTCTTTTAGATGAATCAAAGTAGAAGTAAAATTTCTTCCTAAGACATCCATTAAACTTGAATGTTTATAACTGTAAATATTCCAAATAATAATCACAAAAAATTGTCTGCACTGTTATATTAAAATTAATAAGTTAAAATCTGTAAATAAATAAAATACCTTTTGAAATGAGACATCTTCTATATTTAAATAGCAAAGCACATGTGGAACTTGGACTTCGACAATACTCGCAAGCCGTTCATGCGTGGTCATAGTCATTTCCCGAAGATAATCAGAAGGTTTATACTAATGAGTAATAATAGAAATATTAATCATAAATTCTAAAAAGTATATTTTTGATTTACTTATTACAATGTATTGTGACAGAAAAAATTACAATTTTATATGACAAAGAAAAAAGCTATTTCATGAAGTCAATTTTAAAAATCAGTTGTCAGTAAAAATGTGTTTCTAAAATTTCATTATTTAAGTTTCATCATTATCTGATTAAATATCTATTTCATTTATACAATTTCATTTCATGTTATCTTCTTTTTCTTTAAAACTGATGTAAATATTTAAATAAAAAAGCAAACCCTATGCATTTATTTCTCTTTAGCCATTATGAATCTAAATGAAAAACATTGTGTGTTCCAACAAAAATTTAATATGATGGACTTTAGAAATAAAGGTTTCTCAACACATCCTCACCTCATAATCATCATCATCATCATCATCATCATCATAATAATAATAATAATAATAATAATAATGCCTTAATTAATTGTATCACTCTTCTATGTTGTTCAACTTGCTAATGGAATATTCAAATGTTACAAGATTCATCTTTTGACCAACTAATAACATCATTTTTTAAGTAAAAATTATTTTATCAGACTATTGCTCATTCATAATCAGTAATTTCTCTACATCACACTTCATCAATATCATTTTTGAATTCATAGATAATAGAATTTTATAATTACAACGCATATGAAAGATTATTATATAGTCACAAACAGAATCTCAAAATGTTTCTCTTAATAAAATACATAATAGTACTGGTACTTTACGATTTTGCCCCTTGTCGTATTTTTACACAATAAATTTAAAAATTCACAAGTCACAACTATGTGGTTTATTTACTTTCATTAAACATTAGTTCCTGCAACTGTATAATTATCTCCGACTATTGGAAATAAGTGCCCTCAAGTGGTGGCATGAGGAAAAATCAGAAAGGACCATATTACTTTATATAATTTGGTGGCAAATTTTAATTTCAACATGAATGCATGTAAATTGTCTGACATCTCTGAAGTATAGCAATTATTTTTTCCAAAAATATAAAATAATCATGAATATGTTTTATTTGCATATACCTACTTAATGAAATTCGGCCAAATTTGATATTAATATTCTCTCTCCAATACAAATTTGTAGTTTATTTTTTAAATATTTCTGTGCTTCAAACAACGCAAAAATATAAAAAATTATAAGACACATTATTTCCATTAATAACTTTAATCCTATAAATAGAATAAAGAAATGATTTGTGCCACTATTACAAGTGCTAGGCAAACATAAACATAACAACATCTATTTTATTATTAATAGTCTTAAAATATTTCTTCGAAGTAGATTTTTTATAATAATAATCGCTTTCATTTTTTACAAAGTTTTAAGGTACTTTTTTTCATTAACCAACTGTCACTTCCTATTACTGCAAATAACCTTTTGTTCAAAATTAAGTGATTAATTGTAATCCACTAACAGACATAATTTTATTTGGTCTCCTCTCCCGGTGTGGACTAGGATTTTCTGCACATAGTGACAAACCACAATATAAATAAATCATGAAATCTGATTATTCTCCCTCCCAAAATCATTGTACTTATGCATAGAATACCTTGCAGGTAAAAATGCTATATTTTGCTCAATGTCTCCCAGAACTCTAGATCCAATTACGATGATTCAGCTCCATATTGCCAAAACCCAAGATTTGCTCCAAAATGATGGGAGCATCTTTGGAGGATTAATCCTTCAGTGTGCTTATTATCACTTAATGGCAACATCTTCCAAGGATTAATCCTTCTGTGTGCTTATCATGGCTTATTACAAATGTGTCAGGTTTCTCAAAAAAAAAAATATTTTTTAATTTACATTTCTGTCATCAGAAATCTCTAAACTCATTACTAGAAGTACAAACTACATTAATTTACAAAGCATATTCAGATACAAAAATGTGTATTATCACATGATCATTTCCTATATATACACAAGCTGTCAAAGTTGTAACTAACTCTCCATACAGTAGTGCCACCCAGTGCAAACCATACTAATCAATGAATACTGAAAAGTTTGCATATAAAATCCCTATCTAGTACCTACTCATCCAATAACAACTGACTCGTTTCTAACTATCAGCTTTCATCAATGTGGAGTTTGAATCTGAGAGCACCACACCTATAGGCACTAGATAGGTATTTTGTTCACCTAAATTCAAAAATCTAGGTGCAATGCTCTCAAATCCAAGGCTCCTCATTGATAAAAGCCACAAGATAGAAATTAGGGAAGATTGGATGAGTTGATGCTAGGTATGGGTTTTTTGCAACCTTCCAGCATCCATAGACTATCATGGTTTGCACTGGGTGGCACTACTGTGTGGAGAGTTGGTTATTGTTTTAAAAAATAATATATTCAGACTTTTTTATATCGATGATAATGCCGAGAAAATAATGTGCAATTTGAGAAGTTGATTATACAACCTGAGTTTAAATGTAACTCAATTTCCATAATTGTAGAACTTTTTATGTTGCTTCACTCAACAAGAAGACTGTTTGAGAAGATTATTTATCTCCCTTAATTTTAAAAGTGCTTTCAGATATTCTTTTTAATTTTACTTCATTGTGAATATTTATAATTTTAACCCTTATTTTAAGGTAGTAAACCACTAAACATCGCATGATCAGCATCCATTGATTACTCTGTCTTGCACTAAGTGGCACTACTGTATGGATAGTTTTTCCTATTTTAAGGTAGCTGTAAAATTACATTAGTACCTATTTCTTTTTGTACCACAACATGTATTAACACTCATAAAGATTCTTTTTTATATTTTATATATGATCTGAACTGTGAGTCACGATAAAAAAAATCACCATTTTTTCAAAGATAACATCTCTTTCATAAAATTTGTGTGATTTTCTTACAGACTTATAAGGTTGTATTTATGTGCTATATTGATTTTTTTCCATTGGTTCAGATTAAAAGAATGACTATCAATTTCTGCTCTATTACAAGAGTTATATGAATGATTATGACTTCAATGTCTACTTTAAAAATCTCCAAGATGTGTTTATTCTAAAGTACAATGATTGTCCATCAAAACTGCTGCAATTATAATGCTTACTAATAGCATATTTCTAAATGTCAGTCATTTCTTCTACAGAACATGTTACATTACATCTCAGAAACATCATTAAAAAAAAAGCTCATTATTAGTTAATGAGTTTTTATATCTCATGGGGTTAAAAAAGATGTCTCTAAATGGTGTATTGTATTCAGGCTACTGACAGGCTCCAGAAGTAATAGATATTAGAAAGATTTTTAAATACGAAGATAAACAGTCAGTAACACATAAACAATGTTCAATCTAGAGTTTCTGCTGCATTTCAGGATAGTCTGCTGGTTCAGCAAAAGCTAGGTAATGTTTCCATTACAAATACTCATTTGTCTTTATATTTTCCATTTTCAATTACTTGAAGCTTTATAGGGCCCAATTGCCATGAACTGCTTATGCCATCAGACACCTTATACTAATGCATCTATATAATTGTAAATTTGCACAAAATCATTTACATTTATTAACTACATATATAGCATTACTAACTATAATTCTCAATGTCTTTTTGTAGCTCAAGCCTTCAATAATTAAGATAGCAATGATGGATACAGGCTTATTAGACTGCAGTCCTTGGTTATAAACTTTGCCTAGGGCAGTGAACTCACTAATGATTCCATTTGGAACTGGATTTGAGTGAGAGAGTAATTTCTGCTGGCAAAAATTGTTAAGCAGCTCTATTCAGAAATCCCTTGCCTAGTATGAAGATAGAACCTAGAAAATGTCTGCAATTGCCTATCTCACATATTATGGTTAAGTTGATATGCTTGCCAGATTAAATAACAACAATAGTACTAATAATCTCAGTAACAGTAGTAAAGCTGGAGGAAGTGGTAGTACAAAAGGTTAAGTATTATAAATCTATTTATTTCTAAATGTAGAAACATGGAATGAGTGAATTTTACTTGACACCTCTTCAAGACCACAATGAAGGACTACATTTTTGGCTAAGCAACTGTCAAAATTTAAGACTGATATAGCTGCTCTTAGTAAAATCCTTCTTCAAGAGGAAGAAAGTTCAGTAGAATAGGTATTTAGATGCAAGTTGTTTTGGTAAGGCCACCTCAGTTAGTGAAATGAGAATGCATAGTATTGGATATCTTCTATTATTTGGATTCCTTATTGTATCACCAAAAAGCTAATGGTATTAAAACTTGCCTCGCACAATGGTAGTGTTGCTTCCTTTATTAATGCCTATGAGCCAAATTCAGATAAAGAAAGGATTTATTCATTTCCCAGTAGCATAATAGTAGCAATGTTATTTAAAAGATCTTTTTTCTTCTTCTTATAGAATTTTGCACAATACATAGATTGACTATCACAAATACTTTGCTTTGGCAGAAAAGCTTATGTGAAGAAACAGGATGCATCTATATTCAAAACAATAACATATATGTAGAAATCAGAATACAAGAGAAGTTTATGTTATGTGAGGACTTAGAATATCAGATTGTTGGAAAAATCATAAATTGATGCAGCTAAAATTAAAATGACAATTCCATTAGAAAATAGATATTCTAATAATATTCACAAGAAAACTTTTTAGTTTTTGTTAGGTCTTCAATTACACACTAGAAAGTGTGAGTTAATCAAGCTATGAGAAAGAAAATATTTTTTCATATTTCTACCAGACCATAGCTATATTTCCTGATTAAATGGCCTACTGGTTATGATGTGTATATCTGTTGGAATCAGTTTTTATTTGTTTATTTCAGGGCACCAGAATTCTACATGAATTCGCTGATCCATTGCATTGTGCATCATAACAATCGGTAGGCCAGTTAATCAGGAAATGTAGCTATGGTCTGCTAGAAATATGAACAAAATATTTTTTTTCTCACAGCTTGATTAACTCACACATTTTAGTGCATAATCGAAGGCCTAACAAAAACTGAAAAGTCTTACAATGGTGCCCAATGTGGGACACCATTGTACCATTTTATGAGACCAATCAACATGTATTAGGCATGTACGGCAGTGAGTTTAGATTTATATATATAATTATTAAAGATATACCCATCACCTTCCATACCTGTACTTAATTTGGGTTATTGTAATCAATCCTTGTGAAGTTTTAGCATCAGCATAGTATATTTCTAGGTGAATGGTTCTAATTACAACTAACCTTACCTCCATTGTCAATTTAATATGGATATCTAAATAGAATTCTGGTGCCTAAATAAAAAAAATTAAGTGGCAATGTTGGGAAAGTTAGTTAGTTGTAATTAGGGCCATTCACCTAGAAATATACTATGCTGACACTAAAATTTCACAAGGATTAGCTACAATAATCCAAATTATATGCAGGTGTGGGAGGTTATGGGTATATCTTTAATAATTATATATATAAACCTAATCTTATTGCTGTATGTGCCTAATATGCGTTGATTGGTTTCATAAAATGGTACACTAATAAACACTAAATTGTTGACACTAAATTGTTGATATGGATCTTTAAGATTGTCATATTACTGCAACATCAAATTCTCTTTAAAAATGCATTATGGATACTAGTAAATCTATTATTGGGTTTACTAAAAATATGAATTTTGATTGGTTTCCTAACAATGATCTTATCATAGGTGGTTTGATTAAAAGGAAATGTGGTATTTTCTGCTTGGCAGAATAATAGCTTAAATATGGAACTTCACAATAAATATAAAAATCTGAAAGCAGAAGCTCAGTGACTGATAAGAACATAGTGGACTAAAACTGCAAAGAAGATACAGACATTCACTGATTGTGAACATTTTAGATATTTTTGGATGCATTGAAAGAAACATATGGACCTGAGAAATAATATCACAATCCTATTAAATCCAGGAATGTCACCTTATTATATAATAATGATATCTTAAAAAGATGTAAGAAGTATTTTGATTGTCTTTTGAATAACGGTACAAGAATTGAGATGATTGATAAACCCATTTTATCTACTTATTTGGATTTGGACAAAAATAATCGACTTAGTAAAGCCAAAATGGTTCTTCATAATATTAAAAATGAAAATTCTACAGGTTTTGATAAAATACATGGGAAAGTTTTACAAATATGGTGGTGATATGTTAGCTTCAAAAATTTTCAAGTTTTTATGAATATATTAACTCATGAAACTGTGCCATTCAATTTTAAAGATGATTTTACTATTCCAATTTTTAAAACCAATGGAAATAAACAAGATTACAGTAACTAACATGGAATATCATCATTTTCCATTACAACAAAGATACTTTTATGAATTTGTTGAGTAGCTTATTTCCAATGATTGGGTAATTGATGTGATTTACTACAATCATGGTTTTTGTTACCAGGCAAATGCAAGAGAAATATCAGAAAATGAGATATTATTACTAAAGGTGAAAAATCTAAGCATTTGAAATGAAAACAAGTGTATTATTTCAAATGTTTATGACAGTTGTCTTTGGAACTATTTATAGGTAACTTAATAAAATAGGGATTGAGGAGTGATATCTTCATTTCCAAACAATTAAAATCAAAAACAAAAACTTCATTTTTTTTAAATTTGGAATGTAATGTTTGCTAATGATCATGCTATTTTTGACAATTTAAAAAACAATTTACAGAATATTAATGTTTTGAATGCACTATATAAAGATTTTCCTTTTGTCAGTACTTCGGGTATGGTAAATAATATACAATCAATTTCATTTAAGTCATAACTTAGCAGTAATGTCATTTCTACAATCTCATCACTTACCCTAACTAATTTGTTTTTGAAATCTGCCATGAACTATTTCAAGTGTAGGAGGTTTGCCCATAAAATGACTTCATGAATGAGGCCATTTAGTATTAAATAAGACGTGATATATTCATGATTGGTGAATGGTCAGTTTGACCCAGATATGTTTTTGAGTTAATTTTGTCTTCTTATTGTTAGTCATGGTAACTTGCACTTAGTTGAGGGGTAGTGTTTTAATATTTGGAGTTTTATCCATAACCTTCTATAGAATTTGTTAGAAATAACAGAGATTTGGCTACTGGTGTCTAACAAGGCTTTAACTCTTAAATCCTCAGACATTACTTCTATCATAGGGCTACTTTGTTCAGCATAATTAGGCACTTTCTCTTCCCATGAACATGTTAGATTGGTGACTTCTTTTATTAATGATTTGTTTTTGCTAGTGACAGAAAAAAAATCCTCAGTAACTTTCAGCTTGGATGGTTATCAATTTGAGAATGTAAACCAGTTTAAATACCTTGGTAGTTTTACAAGTAGAACAGTTAAACACAGATTCCAAAGAGCTGCTGCTACTTTAACAAGTTAAAAGGTAGAATATTTCAAAATAAGAAAAGTTAAAAGACAACATATTTCAAAATAGAGAAACAGCTATTGCAACTAAGTTGATAGTATGTAGAGCTGTTATTTTACTTTATTCTATGGAAGTGAAATTGGGACAATCCATCAGAAATTAAACTTGGGACACCCTATCACCACAATATAAAGACATTAGAAAAGTTTCATAAGGATGTTCATTAAAACATTAAAAATACAATAGTAAGATCATAAAAACCAATCAATATATTCTTCAACTGGTTGAATATGATGTTATATAGAATCCATTATTGTAAAATCACACCTTCATCAGATCTGACATGTAAAATGAATGAAGTATGCAAGATTCTCAAAATAATGTTTTGTGGTGAACATGATCTGGATTTCATAGGAAAGGTAGATTCCATTTACATAATAAGGATTATCTTAAAGACATTCTAAAGAAATGTGGTATTCCCATCTGGAAGATATGGCAGGGAATAGAATACATTAGAGAGCTACAATTAGACATAGTGTTGAAGTTTTGCTAAACTTATTTTTAGAATAGTTTTTTTATCTCTTTTCTTTTTTTGGCTGGGAAGTGGTAGAATGGCCATACTCATTTACAAATGACTGTTTATTATTTTTTATTATACTTTGTTTGACTTGTGAAATATGTGATAGAAACATAAAATAATAATTTATAATTGCCCAGGTATTCTTGGTAATAATTATATATTCTCACCAATTAAATCATTGATATAGGATTTAGCTTTGAATCTAGCCATATCATATTTGGAATTAACAAAATTTGCTATTGTCAAACTATCCTCAAAATAGATCAACAACTTCTTTAAATAATGAATGTATAGAGATTTTTATCAAAAATATTTTTTAAAAGGCAAATAGGGTATAAAGAAATCTACCCTCATTGCCTTTTGATAAATCTGCCTTTAAAATTTACAATAATTTATTAAGTAATAACCTGTAGATTTATACTTTATGTTTGTCTTCAATATTATAATATTAAATCGTGCTATCACACTTCCAACATAAAGCTGTAACAGCAAATCGAAAACTTAATTCAATGGCTGAGTGCTTTTAAGAAGATGTACTTCTCATATTCATAGCCAGTTATGATTCTTTCTTTGAAATCATTATATAAATAAATACCATATGCAAATTCTATGCAAATGAGTCACTAAGACCATCTTTTAGATATAGAAAAACATGCATCCTTACGATTAATGGCAAAGGAGTCCTCTGCTATAAAGTAAGCTTCTTTTACCTTTTGCTTAATATCATGCCTCTCAGTACACATTAATTTTGCAGATGCGGGTTTGAACACATGTCCTGACAATTTTTGATGTTGTGCAAAAATTGAAGGGCATTCTGGATTTCTATGTGCCTTATTGTATCTATACTTGTGTTGTGATATCCTAGTAACTATGGTGGCTCTTGTTTCACCATAGTATGATGCTTTGCATCCATTATGAGGGCATGCCACTCTGTACACAGCCTGTGGTGTCTGATCAGGCACAATATAGTATATAGCAAAATTAGACATTTTGTAAATAAGATTGGAAAACACAGAGATGAAGACAGCAAGCTTTGGATATTGTTGCCCTATGTGCACTCTTTGCATAAAATGGTTTATAAGACTTTCTCTAAGGAATTTCATTTGAGTTTTCATACACCCATCTCAACTAATAGGCTTATTAACAACACTAAAGACACTATAGCTTCTGATAAAACCCCACAGACTGTGTTCAGAGTGGCATGCCCTCATAATGGATGCAAAGCATCATACTATGGTGAAACAAGAGCCACCATAGCTACTAGGATATCACAACACAAGTATAGATACAATAAGGCACATATAAATCCAGAATGCACTTCAATTTTTGCACAACATCAAAAATTGTCAGGACATGTGTTCGAACCTGCATCTGCAAAATTAGTTTGTACTGAGAGGCATGATATTAAGCAAAAGATAAAAGAAGGTTACTTTATAGCAGAGGACTTCTTCGCCATTAATCATAAGGATGCATGTTTTGCTATATCTAAAAGATGGTCTTAGTGACTCATTTGCATAGAATTTGCATATGGTATTTATTTATATAACGATTTCAAAGAAAGAATCATAACTGGCTATGAATATGAGAAGTACATCTTCTTGAAAGTGCACAGCCATTTAATTAAGTTTTCTATTTGTTGTTACATCTTTACATTGGAAGTGTGATAGCACAATTTAATATTATAATAATTTATTGTTTTTTTCTTTTATTTCATAATTATAACAGACTATATCACTTTAGATCAGTGGCTCTCAACTTTCATAATGCTGTGACCCTTTAATACAGTTTCTTATGTTGTGGTGATCCACAACCTGTAATTTTGCTATTATTATGAATCAAAAATATGTGCTTTCCAATGATTAGGCAATCCCTGTGAAAGGGTTATTCGATCCTCAAAGGGGTTACGACCCACAGATTATGGCCTACCCTTCTAATTTAGAGTTGAGCTTATAGGTTTTTTTGGATATCTGTAGATTTTCAAGGCAAGATTACAAGATTTTTTCATATCTGCTCTATAGAAGTGTAAATATATATCAAATGACGGCAATAAAATACTGTTTATATGACATATGGTAAAGCTATTATTATAAAGCACTGAAAATCTTGGAAAAAATTATTAGATCAGAAGTTGAATTCTGATAATGTGCTATTACTTTAAATATTATAAATCTCTATGCACTCCCATGTGTCAGAGTTCAATTTCCAATCTAAGAATTTGACATATAGTAAAGATAACATTATATTATAATATTTATTTATATTGCTTTTACAGTCATCACCACATCAGTACTCAATCTTCCTTATTCTCATTTCCTTTAGTCTCTTAATTAGCATCCACTAAGGTTGTAACCTCAAGAATGTGCATGTAAAAATGTGATAGTAGGGAACCCTACAAGTCTTAACCACAAGCTTACATTTTTGGAAGAAAGGAGGGCAACACTTCTTTACTTCAACCTACTTTCTATATAAATAGGTGAAGCCGAAGTGATCAGATCCAAGAGCATAAAGCCATTCAATACTATAGAAATATATTGAACCACATATATTGAACCACATTTGCAACCAATAAAGAGATGGTAGTTAGTTTGGCTAAAGACTAAATTATGTAAAAAAAATCCAAACCCTTTTTATGGCCTGAAAAAAATTTCATGTTTTTTCTGGTCTTGATTAAAACTCCGAGTCTAAATGGATATTTAGTTATTCTTAATTAGATAGAAAAGTCTCAAGGGAATTAATTTGGTCAAATAAGTATTGTTGCATCTACTATAAAGAAGAACACCTTGGCTTTTAAAAATATAGGCGCTGTGTCTATGATTTGCTTTTACCTTTAACTTTTTGAAAATTTTTCTGAATTAAATGAAATCTAAGATATCTCCAATTTTTTATCTTAAGTATCATCATAAAATGTTTGCCTCAAAGTTATTATTTTTTCTTGGTGCACATTGTGGCTGAATTAATCTGAAATGAACTAGAAAAACTATTTAAATAAGAATTACATATTTGAATATGTGATTTGTATTAAAAAATCTAATTCATATATTAAGGTTACTACAAATTTTGAACTTATATGTCTTTAATACTAGTTGGTTGAACACTTAAGACAAAAGCTAAAGCTGGAATGTTATCAATTTGTGAAATTTTTTAAATTAAATTATCTTTATTTTCTTAGTGTTTAAATGCAGAGTTTTTATTAATTTGGCAGTTATATATTTTCATTTGAGATACCAATATAATTCCAACAATGTAATTACTAATGCAATATAATTTTCTTCTTTTTCTTCCTTTTCCTATGTAAGGATTTCTACTTTAACATGTCATACCATTTACAACTTTCTTAAACACTTTATCAATACCATTTATTTATATCAAAACTAACAGTTTTGACTGTCCTGCAGTCATCATCAGAGGACTGTAAAGAGCTCTGATGATGACTGCAGGACAGTCAAAACTGTTAGTTTTGTTTATAAATAAATGGTATTGATAAAGTGTTTAAGAAAGTTGTAAATGGTATAATAATTACTAGTGTAGGGTAGAATATTAACTTCTTGCAGTAAAATTTCTATAAACTACCCAACCTTGTCATCAAATAATGGACTAGTCCAGATTCAATCTCGCCCTGATTGGATTGAATATTCATTGCCATGAACCAACATGCATACAGATAGATAATGTATATCCAATGGAAAAAATGGACCCCTAGCTGATGGCACTCACTGAATCTGAATGTTTCCATTATAGATAGGGATCAGGCAATAAATATTCAGTTCAGGTCAGAGAACTACTGTCACAAAGCTGGAAAGCAGAACACGTTCTCCCAGAAATCTCCACTGTAAGGCTAAGTGGATCATGCAATGAGTCAAAGTCACATTCATGACTGAAAGCTGTACCTAATGCAGATTTAGGGCAAGCTGTCAGAGTATGCCTAGACCTGTCATTGAATCTACTCATGAGGCAGGCTGATAGATAAATTACGAGGTCACTTGGGAGTTCATTCTTTTTATGACTGCATGGCAACTAGAAACTATACCTCCTTAATTTTCCTCTTGATATCATTCCTTTCAGTAGAAATTTTTGTAGCATTTGCAAGTTCAAATTCATGGTTAGCCACCTTCTGGTGGTCCACGAACATGAGCTACCTTCATTCCTGCTAACACTCTTTTGTACAAATATATGTGTTGAGCAATTATGTTCATTATAGTGGCCCAAGTTTCTCTGTAGTATACAGCTCCACAGTTTTTCTGAGGGCATGTCATCCTATATACTACATGTGGTGTTGTTTGTAGGTCTATCTCATTCTTGGAATTGTTAATCTTTCTATTGGAGTTGGGAGGGGTTTGAAAACCTACTTTAAATTCACCCTACTATTTCAACTAAAGAATTTTAATTTCCCTATATGCGTCAAGCGTATTAACTCTTACATATTTATTAAGGGTGAAAGACATTTGAAATTGTAAAATAGTATATACAGTAATTCTATCATAAGCATTTCACGTGCTTATAAAGAAAAGATTGTTTTGAACTTTTATGATATAGCTGAGCATGTTTTCAGCCTAGTTGATCAAATTCATAGGTTCAAATTCAGTGGCTAAAGTTTGTGATAAGTTTATAATATGAATATCAGAGAGTTAGTTGAGTGTATATATTCACATATACATTTTGTTGAATCAGTCCGATGATTAGAAGATTAAATAATATAGAAATAAGTTCTCAAAATATAAATACATTATAATATAATTATAAATTTTATTAAACACACATTATTATATTAAGTAATATTTACTAAGGCTGTAACCGTATGAATAAACGTCTGAAAAATTCGAAGGTAGTGACCTCTACAGGTCTTAGCCACAAGCTTACGATCAGAAGAAAAGAGGGAAACCTTCTTTACTTCAACCTATTTTTATATATGAATAGGTGAAGCTGAAGTGGTTAGATCTAAAAGTGTGAAGCTATTCAATACTTCACTAATTCTTATTATACATTAATACTCGCAAAATCTTACGATTTACAACGAGTCAATGGAAAGATCTTTAGTAAGAAATCTATTACGATAATTTAAAGTTGTAATTATAAATTTTATTAAACGCACATTATTATATTAAGTAATATTTACTAAGGCTGTAACCTTATGAATAAGCCTCTGAAAAATTCAAAGGTTGGGACATCTACAGGTCTTTCCATTGACTTGTTGTAAATCGTAAGATTTCGCGAGTATTAATGTATAATAAGAATTGTGGACTTAATTAGTGAAGTATTGAATAGCTTCACACTCTTAGATCTAACCACTTCAGCTTCACCTATTCATATATAGAAAGTAGGTTGAAGTAAAGAAGGTTTCCCTCTTTTCTTCTGAGCGTAAGCTTGTGGCTAAGACCTGTAGAGGTCCCTACCTTCGAATTTTTCAGACGCTAATTCATAAGGTTACAGCCTTAGTGAATATTCCATTATAATATAAGTATTGGTTGCAAATTAAAATGTCTATTAGTATCACTATACCTTTTTCTCCTTCTTAACTCTAAGAGTTTTAGGATTACGAATGGTTAAGTTTCTTTGCTTCTTATAGACCAGCTCTTTTTGAGAAGCTGTGTATGCTTGAACGACTTCAGAAATCATTTTTAAATATAAGCTACAAAATAATATAATAACTTTCTTAATTGTTTTTAAAGCAATTAAAATATTTAGTATGTATCAACAACTATTGTATTATGGATAGTAGACAACATCTATATATTATTGATGTTTGTTGTGCATAAATATTAAACTATAGCGGTGAAGATATGTGAGGGGAAGAATCTAAGCCAACTGGATGAGGCAGACTCTACCAAAAATGCATCTTGGAGATTATTTGCTTTGAAAATGTTATTATATGTAAACTAAATCTGTCATTCCCTTTAAAGTTTGCCATAATATTTTATATAAAGACATGAAAGCAGTCAACACTTAAATAATATCAATAACAATCCAATTCTGTTGTCATGGTAACCTCCTTTAAACAATTTGTACATCTTATTTCAAACACTTTATACCAATATTTTTATTATATATATATATACATACACAATCTAATGTTATGACTGTCCTGAGGAAGACTGCAGAAAAGTTGAAACATCAGACTGTGTGTATATATATTGTAACTTTTTTTTCTGTCTGACTAGGTCTCTGTTACACATAAAATGTGTGAGTTGATCAAGTTATGCAAAAAGAAGAAAGTTTTATTTCTATTTCTAAAAACATAATTATATTTCCTGATCAACTCTACCTAGTAATTGTTATGATTTTCGCTATCAATGAAATCAGCTTTTATTTTTTTTATCAGGGTGCCAGGATTCATGTAAGAATCCACTGAAATCTGTCGTATCATTCATTAGAAATAAATATTTTATTCTAACAAATTAAAAATGTTAAAGATAAATTATGAATTAAATAAAACTGGAAAGAACACACGCTAATCCAGACATGAATTCATTAATAAAATATAACAGTTAAACAATTATAAAGTTCTTGGTAAACAAGAATCTCTTAATCAATAAAATTAAAGTCTCTATCGGGATTCTATTATAAGCTTATTTTTAAGAAAGGTTTGCTGACAATTTAGTCATAATCAGGAATAATGAATCATAGCTTACTGGTAAGTTTAATGGGTTCATGAAGCTTGTAGATTACTATGCATAGTTTTTTTGTGGGAGAATGAACTTGGCCATTGGTTATAAGTTGATCTTGTGGTCTATTTTACTGGTTGTTCATGATAGCTTTTCTAGTGTCCATCTCAGGAACGATGTCAGCAAAAGCTCCGGTTCACTCCAACATGCAGAATTATTTCAGCGTAGGGTGATCCTGGATATATTCTTGTTATCCAGGACTGACCATAGGAAAAAACAGACAAAACAAGACATTAACCAAACTGGCCTCTTCCTTTTTATACTCGAGGTCCAGTTTTCAGACTTCTGTGCATACCTTTTGTTTGTCAAAAATATATGTTGATAATCTTGTACATTCTTTATAAAATTTACGTTACAAAATCTTTATTTTATAATGTCTTTCAGCCATCTTTAATTAGCTAAAAAAAATTTTTTAGCTTATCTAGATTGGTAATTTGTGTGTCTTTTGTTCTCTCCAATTTTAACTTTTATTTTTAATTACATAAAAAAAAATATGAATGACAATTTTAACTTTCATTGTACATTTTAACAAAAATTATATTAATAAATAAAAAAATCTACAAATGTTTTTCTTTTAAAAGATCGCTAAATTTACTTTTTTTTCTTAGCTTTTTAAATATCTTACTGAATGCCAATATATTTGTACCATATAAATAAATGGTACATACTACCAGGGCCAGGAGATGAGAATAAAATAGGGGTTTACACTAATTTTATTAAGTTTTAAATTCATATTCATGTGGGTTTTTTTTGTATTAGCATGCTGATATATCTCATAGACTCATTCAACAAGTGACATGCGGCTTTAATGGCCACTTTTGGGTCTAACATGGCAGGAATGAGAAATATTTCCACATTCACCTGTGTCCTTTCCACTCAAGCATAATAGTAACAATAAGAAGCCCAAGTTATAAGCACAAATGAGTATTGCTCATCGTTTTGAGTCTTATAGGTTCATGGCAACTTGATCTGCCCTACCCATTCTCAGGATCCCTGCTAGAAATAGACTGATGGACATTTAAAGATGGTCTTATGTTATATACTGCATACAAGGACTCGGGGCTATGCTTTTTCCCCTTTTCAGTAACCGCCTACCCGGTCAAATACTTGTGACTTAACATCTACATCAGTTGCGATCATGTTTTTTTTAGACATATTAAAAAAGTATATATTTTTCTTTCTGTAAGTCATATTAAACAAATATTTTTATATTTGTATAATCAGGGTTTAATTAGTTAGTTAGTTTTTTTTTTAAAACTACTATTCATTCTCCGACTATGGGTTTTAGGTCATCATTATAATGTTCTTTATACTATTACAATATATCTCCGGTTGCGGTTGTTGTATCGAAGGCTCACATTGGGAAGCCACTATGACATTATCCATGTCTTGCTAGGTCTTTGTTACACATAAAATGCATGAGTTGATCAAGTTATGTGAAAAAAAGAAAGTTTTATTTCTATTTCTAAAAACATAACTATATTTCCTGATCAACTCTACCTAGTAATTGTTACGATTTTCATTATCAATGAAATCAGTTTTTATTTCTTTTTATCAGGGCACCAGGATTCATGTAAGAATCCGCTAAAATCCGTCGCATCGCGTCTGATAAATTAAAAAGAAAAATGTTTTTAAAAGATTCTATATCATATTTTACCATAACTAGAATTATTTTCTAAATATTATTATTCCTGGAGCTTAGTAAACAAATATTAGCAAAGGTAAATTATATTTTTAAATCTCACTAAACTAATATTAATAAATTTAATAATAAACATTAATAACTATTATTAAATAACGTACAAGGAAAAGTTGGTATTAGAAATAAATATTTTATTCTAACAAATTAAAAATGTTAAAGATAAATTACGAATTAAATAAAACTGGAGAGAACACACGCTAATCCAGACGTGAATCCATTAATAAAATATAACACTTAAACAATTAAAAAGTTCTTGGGTAAACAAGAGTCTCTTGATCAATAAAATTAAAGTCTCTATCAGGATCCTATTATAAGCTTATTTTTAAGAATGGTTTGCTGACAATTTAGGAATAATCGGGAATAATGAATCATAGCTTACTGGTAAGTTTAATAAATTCACGAAGCTTGTAAATTACTATGCATAGTTTCTTTTTTGTGGGAGAATGAGCTCGGCCATCGGTTATAAGTTGATCTTGTGGTCTATTCTACTGATTGGACACAAAAGCTTTTTTGGTGTCCATCTTCAGGAACGATGTCAGCAAAAGCTCCAGTTCACTCCAACATGCAGAATTATTTCAGCGTAGGGTGATCCTGGATATATTCTTGTTATCCAGGACCGACCATAAAAAAACAGACAAAACAAGACAATCAAAGTGGCCTCTTCCTTTTTATACTAGAGGTCCAGTTTTCAGACTTCTGCGCATATCTTTTGTTTGTCAAAAATATACATTGATAATCTTGTGCATTCTTTATAAAATTTATATTACAAAGTCTTTATTTTATAATGTCTTTCAGCCATCTTTAATTAGCTAAAATATTTTTCTTTTAGCTTATCTAGATTGGTAATTTGTGTGTCTTTTGTTCTCTCCAATTTTAACTTTTATTTTTAATTACATAAAAAAAAATATGAACAACAATTTTAACTTTCATTGTACCTTTTAACAAAAATTATACTAATCAAAAAAAATATATAAAAATGTTTTTCTTTTAAAAGATCACTAAATTTACTTTTTTTTTCTTAGTTTTTTAAATATCTTACCAAATGCCAATATATTTGTACCATATAAATAAACGATACAATATGCAATAAAAAAATGTTGCTATCAAATGTTTAAAATAAGGTGTACAAATTGTATTTATTCATACATATTAAGATGGGTATTGAATTTAGAAGTTTTATTGTTTATGTATAGATAAAGTCTGTAAGAGACCTCAATGAAGAACAGAACACTAATCACTAATCCAGCCAACTTCTGGGTGATAAAGTTAATATTTTTCTCCTAAGAATAGTTAGATACTCGATTATTAACTAGTAACTGGATAGCAGTAAAGTCTGTTTTGGGATGACAAGCTGAAGAAGAATCTTACAATCTGAAAAAATTTCCAAATTATTTTTTGTCCCAGATTTGAATTCCTGATCATAGGCAAATGAGGATGATACATTTATTATTATAACACAAACTTTTCATTACGTATATACAAACCATTATCAAATTTTTACAATTAAAAAAATATTTCAAATTAAATTATATTGCTTACTAATATTTAAAATTACCAAATATAAATGACAAATAAAATATTCTTTGTGTTATTATTACAATCATACACACATTTCTTTTACATTGAATCACAATAATTCAAATAAAACTATATTCTTATAATAAAAATATATATTTCTTTCTTGAAGTTACATTTTTCAGTCTATAGACATAGATAAAAACTGGAAAACAGTTTGAAAATAGTTTCGACATCTTTCTCTATTTTAGAAGCCAAAATATAAGCTTTCAGCAAAATCAATGAACATTCTCTATAAAATTTTTGGTTAATTATCTTTGACTCCTTACAAAATGCAAATATTAAGTCTTAAACATAGTATTCAAAATACCTTTAAAAAAATTGATATTTTTTTCTAATTCTATGGATTATAATATAAAAAAAATATCAATTATTTTTAATTTTTGTAATACTTCAATTGTGCATATCTATTTATTTATTTATTTATTTTGTTTTAAATTAATTATTTTAAAGTTTATATATTGTATACAGACACGAAATAAATATTCAATCGTATTTATACAAGTCTATTTTTATTACAATTACACATAAACACAACAGATTTGATGCAGTTACAAAAGTATCTTACCCCTGAAGTTTTTTTTTGTTATTAATTATAAAAAAACGACAGCTAATATTATTAGCATGTCATAAAAATTAAAGACTCAAATACAAGTGATTATACAGAAAGAAAAAAATTCTCTCTCATTGGGAAAAAAATCAAAATGGCTAAAACTGGCTTATTAGAAACGTTCAATCCAGTCTATACTGAAATGGACAATCTATATTTTGATCAAGGGCTTTCTGTATGCAGGTTAATCAAATTAAAAATCCTGGCTTAAAATTAGCCTTATTTGTATCTGTCTGTGGATATCAAAAATACGAAATCTTACAAACTCAAGCAGCTCCCAAGCTGCCAGTTCAGCTTGAATTTGGTAAGGCATCTCTATTGCCAAAATTCTTAATGATAATGCAAAGATGTCATTTCAGTTTTAGTGCACAATGTGGGTGGGAATCAAGAGATTTTGCTACTGAACTCATAAAGCTAGCTCTGAGCTGTGACTTTAAGGACTTTTTGAATGAAGCTCTGAGAGATTGTTTCATTTGTGGAATGAAAACCCACAATCTTAGCATCAAGATATTGATGGACTTTGATATCATGATTGGTTCAGCTATTTCTTATGTGACTGAGTCAACAGTTAGACTTTATTAAGAAAAATGGACCACAGTATTAAATTTGTCAATCAGAAAACTGGGTCAAACAAATATCCAGATGACAATAATAAAAACTGCCTGAATAAATCAGCAAAATAAAAATAAAAAGTTTTCGATAATTGTGATAAAGGACGCATAACTCAAATATTCACACAGGACTATATTGAGTAGATATTGCAAGCATGTTGATCACATAGAAGGTTGGATAGAAAAATCCTTTCCCAAAATCCTGAAGAGCAAAATAAAATAATATCAACCTGCATAAATAAGGTGAGAGACATTGATTTGGCTTTTTATTGCAAAATTATTAATAATGATGTGCCAGTAACAGTGGAACTGGATACCTGGCCTGTAGTGGCCATTGTGTCAAAAAACATATGAGCTATCAATAATAGAAAAAATAATCAATTATATTTTGGCAGGAGAGTGACTATTTAACTATCGAGGCAGTCAAATATCACTTTGGGATCAGCCAAGAGTTAAAGTTACCATACCTGGTAAATCAATTTATTTGCCTCTTGTGGTATCTTCTGATAAGCATAGCAATGTATTAGGCAATGACTGATTCAATCACTTGGGCTTTACAGTAACTAAAGTGAACCAGCTCACAAAAATCTATCCAAAAAGGGTTCACCTGAATGTATTTGATAATAAACTGAGTTTAAACCCTATGACAATCCACAAAAATAAGAGCTAAAATGTGGATATGTGCTCATCCTATGTCATATGTTCAAGGATAATTGAGTAGGTTCTATAGTTGTGATCAAATTAAAAAGATTGCAAACTGTGGTATTAAAACAACAGATGTGAGCAATACCACAGATGCAGAAGCCAGCTAAAGTTAAACTATATATCACCAGCCAACAGTGAAGAATTATCAACCGATAGTGAAGTCCCCAGCCAGTTGTAAATTGCCAGCAGTGATTAATCTACAAAGTTCAAAGTTATCTGATTTATAAATGAAAACATTGGACCTGCTAATAAAATCACAGAATCTGATGAAAGCAGGAAGCAATGAAGACAGCCAGCAAAGCATCTGAATGACTACATTTTCTAATGCTGACTCTTTCGAATGTTATATTACAGCTTACCTTTAATTAATAAAATAGTCCATATTCCATCTTATCTGATTAGATTGTGCATTTGTCACAAAAATAGATAAACATCACGTGATCACCATTTCTTATGCTTGCTCAAAACTGTTATTAAAACAGGCAAAACTCTCTATATGTATTGCCACTCAGTGCAAGTCAGGCTAATCAATGGATTCCAGAAGGCTTGAGCATAAAATACCCATCTAGTGCTTACTCATCCAATATCCCCAGACTAGTTTCTGGCTGTGGCCTTGACAGTGAGGAGCCTTGGATCTGAGAGCACTGCAAGGCTCCTCACTGATGAAGGCCACAAGCCAGAGACTAGTTTGGGGATATTGGATGAGTAGGCACTAGATGGGGATTTTATGCACAAGTCTTCTGGCATCCATTGGTTACTCTGGCTTGCATTGAGTGGCAATACATATAGAGAGTTTTGCCTGTTTTATGAATAGATAAAGTAAATCTAATACCATAAACAAGATAATCAGTGGGGTGATGATGCTTGATGAATCCAATTTCTCTCATAATGGATAGAAATCTGCTGGTGGTAAGGTCAGACAATAACAAATTACTGTCAGAGCTGAACAGCCATATGTGTTGTCTACTATATAGCTAAAGCAGTGAGACAGAGTTATGCTAGAAGTGGAAGCTGCTAGATCATAAATCAGACATAAGAGAAGCTGTCCCAGAACTTCTGGAAAATGTCATCATACCCACACATGAGACAAGCTATAATAGTACAATTGGACATGTTATGTAAATCTATAAGGGCATCTGAAGTCCCTTATGGTAATAGTTCTATGGCAATTAAGTACTATATCAAGTCAACATGTTAGGTATGCAGAATATCAAACATTATTGTATATATATTTATAAATGAATTGTATATTATATACACCAACAAATTTATAAATATTTTATATACATGAAACAAATATCCACTCATATTTATGAGTCTATGACTTATATTTCTATGAGTCTATGTTTATTACAAAGACATACTCATATTTATATGAGTCTATGTTTATTACAAACACACACAAACACAGCAATAATCTTTTTCCTAATGTCTTTGAGGAAAACTATCTGTTATGTATGATGATGGTAAATCCAAATAGTGTTTTAATTTTTTTTATTACACAATGATAACATATAACAAAATTTACAAGCGTGTTGAGGTACTGGCAGGAGAAGCTATATAACATACTCTTATAAATCAATAAGTTAATAAGGAAAGGCTGAGCACTTTTGAGGTGTATTGCCTCATATTCATAGCTGTAAAAATAAATAATGTGTAGTAGTGTGTAGATGGTACTATGCAAATTATATGTAAATTGTTTGATTTGTCCAATGCTCAGAAATATTAAAACAAGGGTCACACTGCTAATGGCGTTATTATTGTTATAACAGTTATGAAATTCATCCAGAATATATTCATAGGCCCAGAAAATATCAACGAGAATATAAGCAATTTCTTCTAAACTGTGCACAGTTGCTTGAGGTTCTAAATATCCAAATCCACAGATGAAAAAGTCAAGTGGCAGTCAGATTTCCTCTTTTAAAAAAATTAGACAATGAAACCAAGAGAAAAATATTCACCCATTATATTCATTAGTCTGTTTATATACATTATCTAATGATTGCCATTTCCTGTTTGCTGAATGAAAATAAATGAGATCATTTTTAAAAGGTAAATCGGAATGGCTCACAACATATCATACTCCAATCGATACTTTAACAGTTTTTTATTTTTTTGTATTAGTGGTTAGGCTATCTTCTTTTCTGATGGAAGGACTGGTTATTATCTCTGGTTCTGGTCTCAGCAAAACTTCAGAATGGGTTGACTCATGGTTGCTGCCCTCTGGTGGGAATTATTGTTTATTGAATCATGAGGTCTGACTGTGCTACTTCACTGTTTATTTTGTTAGCTGGTTAGAGTCAACATAAACTTGATCTTCATGTTTTTATTATTTGTAGGTGTTGATTGAGTGGATTCAGCTTTTTCCAGGGTACATACATCATAAATGTTTTTTACCAATTTTGAAATGGCCACAGTTTGCCATTTTGTTTTCTTTACTAATAGATTTTTAAGACTGGATAACATGGTTCTCAGTTATGATTCATTAACAATCTCTTCCAGAGTCATAACATGAATAATAGATGAAGTTGTGCATGGTATTAGCAGTGTTACACATTCCAATCACATGCTGTTTCCTTCTGAAGACTTTTTTTAACCTCTTAACCCAAATAATTTTCCATTACTCTCTGGATAGAATAGTGGTGTCAATGTATGTTTGATTTCATTATTTGCACAGAAGTCTTTCTACTGTCTTGACATAAGGCTGTTCCATTGTTGATAACAATGGTCAAAGTAAGGCCATGGGTTGTAAATATTTTCCTCAAAGAGTCAATCATGGTTAAGGGGTTGAAGTTGACTACAATGACTATTTCTAACCATTTCTAGTAGTTATCAACAATAAAGAGAGTCTTTTTGCCCCTCCGTGGTATACCAAGGTCTAAATGAATTTTTTCTAGCTGACTGTGGCCAAGGAATGTCCCTTGTTTTAGCTGGCACAATTTCACTTTGCATTGCTGGCACTGGTATACCTAAAATTCTATGTAAGAATCTATATTAGACCATGAGATATACAATCTGGTCAGCATTTTTGTTCTCACTATCCAGGGTTGCCATAATGCATAAGCTTAGGATCTGTTTGATATGACAATTTCATTATTCCATAAGATGTATTTATGCTTAATGAATAGTTCATACCTTCTTAACCAAAAGATTTTATGTACATATTATGGTTAGGTCATTTTGTGTGTATCCATTTACACAAAAACAAACACCTTTGGTTATTTTATGACCAGTGAACTATGGAATGTTTATTTGGTTACTATTTCCTAAATTGATCATATTTATTAATGGTTTTTCTTTGCATTTATCATGTGTGTTTGTTTTTTCTTTTATCTAGTGATCTACAGAATGCATCAACATATAGCATTTTTCCCCGTCTACATAATGAAGTTTAAAGCTGTATGCACTCAGCAAGTTAATTCCTTTAGCTTCTGTTTTGTGCTGAGTGAAGTTCTCATAATAAGTGATGAGTTCAAGGAATGCCTAAAATTAGCTCTTGTTAGTGAAAGTTGATGCATTCAAATAGCTTTTTTCTTGTCTTCACATCATTACTATAAATTTAAGTGATTCTACTTTCTCAGCTTCAAACACACATTCAGGGCCACTAGCAGGAAATCATCAAAATAGTGAATGACCCCTACGAATTGATCAACTCTCAATATGACTGGAGCCACTGAATTGCCAAATGACAGTCGATTAACTTTAGAGACTCTTATGAATTATAATTTCTAGTACTCTGGAAGCTTCAACATCTGTGTGTTTGAAGATAAGCTTATTGAAAGTCTATTCTGTAAAATACTCAACCTCCAGTTAGAGTAGAATTAATGTAGGGGTGTGATTATCAACAGATAAGCCTTTACTTAATGTACAGCAATAATCCCCACAGATTTGAATCTGTTGTTTATAATAATGGATATTATTGGAGTAAATCAATCAGAGTGAGTATCGGTTCAATCCATCCCCTCGGATTGCAATGTATCTAACCCTTTGAAAACTTTAGTTCTTAAAGCAAAAGATTGCTTATTAGATGAATCATTATCACTTTTCTGTCTTATGACAAGTCTTTTCAGTGTGTCCCATACCCTGACAGATATCTCAGCTAGCATTAATGTACAGACACTGATTAACCAATTTTTTTTTTTGTAATGGTGACATTTTGTTCCCCTTGCAGTTGCTTGATGTTTTGTTTATTTAAAGTAATTACAGTGGTGTCCATTAGCCTTTAACCCTTTTTTGTCATATCATTTTATTTCTGCATTTGTACTCATCAAAGGTCTTCTCTTTAAGTTGCCTGAGATAGCACAGTACCCAATACAGTATTGGAGTTCATCAACAATATGATTATCAATGCTTGAACTTTGAAATCACATATAAACTGATCTCTCAGTGCTTCCTTGATGAATGTTCCAAAGTTACAGCCAGCACTATCTTTGCAATTTAAACAGCCTTTTCATCAGCTTTCTGCATATGTAGGTTAAATTTACATCTTTGTATTATTACCAAGGCATACATGTAAAATAGGCATTTAAGACTTACATTGCCTTATCAAATATTAGTTTAGAAAGGTACAGTGAAACTGTCTTGACATGAGAACCTGATAGCAATGAATTCATAGATACTCATAGAAATGATCACCCTTAGTTTTACTTTAATTTTGTTAGTGTCTATATAAAAATTAATGTCTGGAAAAGTGCACCAACAGAGTCCCAGGCAAATTTGGGTTGAATTTTTCAAGAGGCCCAACTCAAGCCATTATTTAAAAAAACTCCCAAAACAATGCTTCAACCAATATTCACTATTTCACTTTGCCTGCTTTCAGCCACTTATCAAAAACATAGTGCTATCTGGACATATCTCACCCTCTTTACCAGTTAATGATTATGTATAATAAAGGTAAATCTAAAATAGTGTTTTAAATGTTTTAATAACATGCATAAATAAAGGATAAATCTTACATAACAATTATTGAGTTTGTCTACAACACATTCATAAGTCCAGAAAATAACAATTAGAATAGGCAAACTCTCTGTATGTATTGCCACTCAGTGCAAGCCAGAGTAATCAATGGATGCAATAAGGTTTTTGCATAAAATCTTTATCTAGTGCCTACTCATCCAATATCCCAAGACCAGTTTCTAGCTTGAGGCTTTTTTCAGTGAAGAGCCTTGGATCTGAGAGCACTGCACCTAGATCTTATGATCTAAGGCAACCCTCCAGCAGCCATCTTTTATCTCTATTTAACTACAAAACTATAATAAAATTGAAAACACAATATTTTCAATCCATGCTCATAGGTCTGAACTCAGTTCAGTCCCCATACAGTTTGGTGTCTTTGATTCTTTAATAACCATAGCCACCAAGGTCCTATTAGGTAGGATTGGTATTAAACCACTAAACATCACATGATCACTATTTCTTATGCTTTCTCATAACTGTTATTATAACAGGCAAAACTCTCCATATAGTAGTGTCACTCAGTGCAAGCCAGAGTAATCAATGGATGCAGGTGACTTGCATGGAGTGGCATTACTGTATGAAGAGTTTTGCCTGTTACAATTTTCATAAGCTTGTAAAATTGTATTCCAAAATTAAAATGCATATACTTTGTTTCTTATATTTTATCTCTAACTAATAGTTGTTATTCACTTCTAAATGCTATTTTATTTACATTCTCTCTATTTTTAATAAAGAAAATGTTAATTTGTATTGAAAAATTATACAAGTTTATTCGATTGTCAATTTAATATAAGTGATAGAATATATATATCTGCCCAATATGTAAATAACTTAAACACCTAATTATAGTTATCGCAACCAACCTATATTTGGTTAAATCTTCACTTTTCTCTTTAAAAATTTGCATCTCTTTTGTATTTTCCAACTTTCTTTAATATCTTATTTTAATAATTTTATCAAAATATTTCACAACTCAAACAATCTTTAATTTATTTGATTTTTTTTTTCTTGTATCTACATTCCTTTCTTAACAACTTTTAGTAAGACTTCTGATATTACTTTTACTTTTCATTTGTGTTTTACTATATTCATTTATTTCAATTATTTCATTAATTTTCTTTTTAAACATAATTATATAAAATATTTGATTTATTTGCTAATTTCAATTTTTTTCTTCATATCCCCTCCCCCCCCCTCTTATTTTTTCCTTCAGTCTCTTGATACTTTATGTATTTCCAGAACTTTCTTTTGTTTTTCTTTATATTTAATATTTTTCATCAGTTAGTATTTTAAATATATTTATTTTTTCTCCAGATTTTTAAATTCTTGTTTACTTTTTTCATTACGATTGCTTAATTTCTATTATGTGTAAATTCACCCCACCCCCAATATAAACAATTTTCACAGAGGCAAACCTCTCCATACAGTAGCACTACTCTAGTCTGGGAATATTGGATGAATAGGCACTAGATAAGAATTTTATAAACAAACCCTCCTGCATCCATTGATTATTCTGGCTTGCACTAAGTGGCGCTACTGTATGGAGAGTTTTGCCTCAGTGAAAGCAGCTTGTGTGAGCATAGAGAATGGTAATCATATGATGATTGGTAGTTTAGTGTTAACAATTATTGGTTACTTTTCTAATTTCAGCAATACCTGTTTTCAAAATCAAATTATCTTTATTTTTTTATCAAAATACTTTTTTAATTTAGTCTTATTAATTATATATCATGATGGTTTTTTTTTCTTTCATAAATATTATTTCTTTAACTTCTTTGCTATTTTTATAAGTATATATCTATAATTATATAAATTAATACAGCATTGTTTTTTTTTTTTTTTGTTTCAATTTTTCCTCTCCAACAATTTAGAACTTTAATAAATAATTTTTTAAGTATTACTTTTAACTAAAACTCAGTTCTAATATTGCTTAATATATTATTAAATGCGCGTAAAAGTCTTACCTATATGTAAGTAGTATGCCAAAAAAAAGTAAACGGTATGATAGAGTTTATCGCCATTTTATGTTGCCAATGGTAACATGAAGCCAAACTTTCTGTACTTACTTATAGCGCTATATTTAAGCAACAAACTTTTTAATATCGTTGCGGTCTCGTTTACTTAAACATTTGAGTATGGGACTAATATTTACACAAGCAATTATTGACAAGGTATAAAATAAAGGTGAATATTAAAAAATTACTTAAACTTACATAAATACTTTATTAAGTTACAAAATAATCCTAATATCGATGTTAACAGCAATTTATATATTAAAAAAAAAAAAAACTAAGAACGCAAACATTTAATAATCACAAAATTAAATTGCAGTTGTAATCTGTAGTACGATATTGATTAGCAAACACTAAGAAAAAAGGCAGAAAGGTAAGGAAAAAGTTAAAGGTGAGTTTTGCGATGATTAAAGTAACCATGTAAAATTAAAAAAGAAAAAAATAGTAAACCCATCGTTAGTTATCGGGAAGTTTAGTTCAAAAGTTTCATTTTAATTAATGAAAATGTGATTACTATTTTTTCTCAACTGCTTAAGAATTTAAATCCGTAAATCACAAATATATATTAAACTACAAAAACTTGCAAATATATATCTACGTGTAATATATTTATAGTGTTTGGATTTATTTATTTTTAAGTGACTTTTTTATATGCATATTTAAAAATAAAAAAAAATTATTTGAACTTTTAAAAAAATATTATTTTACTTTATATAAGACTTTAAAAATTAGCCGTTCGCATCGTTACACTGTTATAGTGGCAAGGAATGGGATAAAAGAATAAATGCATTAATAAAAAAAATAGGGAGTTGGAGAGATGAACTAATATGGAGCGTAAAAAGAATTTAAATATATAAGTAATCAGAACATTGGTGCGAATTAATTTATAATAATAGCAAAGAAAATAGTTTACTGTTTAATGCTCGGACGGAATCTTTAGCAAACGGAATAGACACATAAATGGAAAAATATCAGTGATTCAGACTGCAAGTTATGTAAGAAAGACGTAGAAAATATTTGTTAAATAAATGTAAATGCCTGCAAGTAGAAAGGGTACAAATAATGTTATGGAAAAATAAGTAGACCAAGTGATTATACAGAAAGTGGGTTCCTGTTTTTTATGCTGCGTTTGGAAAAAGATAATGGGGATTTAAATATAAAGGCCATGGAGTTGACGAAGATGTTGTGGAAATGAGATATAGCAGGATAGAGAAGAATATGGGGGGGGGGAATATGGGAAATGGAAAGGGAAGGTGGCTAACAGAATTCTCTGGGCATAGTGGCTGAGCGATTCCTGACTCCGAAAAAGGAGAAGCCACAGTGCATCGCATCGCAAAAATGACATCATTTAAATGTGATTGGTCACGAGGGAATGGTATAAACATAATGGCGGAGAAAGCCGACTCAGCTGTTGACCCATCCAGTAAAAAATGTGATGAATTGTTAAAAGAAGAAGAAATAACACAATTAGCGAGAGATTATGCAGAATATGTTAATATTGACACTTCAAAACAAGTAATAATATTTTTTTTATATTAATTTGAATGAAAAATATAAAGAATTTAATTAATGAATATAACGTTTAATGTGTTCGTACTTTTTGTAAATATTTATCTGCCGTGCTGACATTTATAATAATTTTATTATTGTTGTTTTAATAGTAATTTTATTTATCATGGTCTTTTAATTTTCATATTTCCCTCATTGTTTACAAATGTAATAAGTATATTCGTAGATGTTTCATTCATCCTTTAAAAAAAGCACTTTGCAAAATTATCTGTTTCCTTCTTTGATCATTCATAATAAGAATTACTTAGTTTTATTGTTTACCAAAAAATGTATAAGAATGTATAATAATTTTTTAATTCAAAATAAATATATATCTTATAAATATCGTCGCCCAGCTTTTTCAGATGTTTACAAACTTTTATTGTAGAACAGAATCTTTCCATATTTTTCCAGGTATATCTATTAACAAGCCTTTCATTTTTTTTTTTTCCATATGTCATAGCATCGGCCGGGACGCGAACCCACAACCGTCTGCAACCAACTACTTGCTTGCATGGCAGCTGCGATACCTCTCGGCTAACAACGCAAGACAAACAAGCCTTTCATTTTCATAATGATCCAGCAATTTTATTTCACTATGTTATTTCAAAAAAATTTCCTTTGACGGAAGCTTGTTATTTTTTGCTATCTTCCGCTTATCCCCGTAAATATTGAATTTAACACTTTTGGGCCCAAATGCATCTACCATTATATTGAACTCTGTCGTGCTTCAAAGTTTCTGAAAATAATTTTGGAAAAATTTAATCTTCGTGATATAACGTCACTTTATATTTTGAATCTTTTAATTATTTCATCATAACTTTATTGATGAAATAGCGTTTTTGTATTTTTTATCTTCATAATTTCATTAGATTTCCTGTTTTCCAAAGTATTAATCATAAGTGATATGTATAAAGCAATAATTTTTTCTCTTAGTCTCCTCTTTAGTCCTTGGATATTTAGAGTAGTAGGAGATTCAATTGTCTTGAGTCGTTTTTGCCATAGTCATCTCTTTTAATGAATCACATTTTTATCCTTTAATTATACTAATTTCATTTTTTTTATTTGTTTGTTTTTCTCTATTTTTGCTTTTTCTTATTGAATTAGATAGTCATTTAAAAGTAGCTGATAATAATAACATATATGGGATCAGAATCCTTTTCATGATCTATGAAAACTAATTGCTATAAGGTTTATTTTTATTACATCTTTGAATTATTTTATTCACAATTTAAAAATAATTCATGATACAAAATCTTATTGTTGTCTAATTGAATAAACTCCAGCTTACAATCTTATATGTAATGATGTAGTAAAAAGTTTATAGAAGATAGCAGAAGGATAAGTTTATAATTTTTGTAATTTTCGCTGCTATTTTTTTATGTTTTTGTTTTTTTTTTAATAATAATAACAATTACATTATTCCTGTTATTGGAAATGCTGTTTGTTTCTTAACTATATCTTTATTAATTCATTACTATCATTAACCATTCTTTTATATTTAAAATTGTGTATTTTATTTCATTAGGTATTATATCTGGGATTTCATCTGCATCTAGTAAAACTAGAATTTTTCTATTAAATTCATAGAAAGAAGTCTCACATATATTAAAAGAAAACAAACTCATGAATTTTTACTATTAACAATCCTAGATTTGTAAAAAAAAAAATATTAAGACAAAAATAAATATTTGTGTATTTAGAGTTTTAGTTTTTTTAAACTTTTTATACTTAATTTTTTAAACTAAATTGCATTTAATATAACATATGTCTCAAACCATTTATAAATCTTTATATATATATTTAATTCAACAGTTTCTACTTTGGAAATTAAATTATTTTCCTTTTAATTCTTCATTTATTTAATCATGATTTAGTATTGTATAAATTTTTTGAACTTAATTGCTGAAAAAAATATTTTTCTCACTAACCAATTTGCCTTTTCTACTACAATGTAATGATTCGGTTCATTACTTTAAATGATTTAAACTCTTGGAATTTAATAGGACTTAAAAAAAAAAATCTATTTTTAAGTTATATATTAAATTTAAATAGTTGTTTAGTAAGGTTTTCAAAATCTATACGTATCAAATCCAAATAACCTCATACAAATTTTTATTCATTTGTTACCAACTATTACTGCATGAGCAGTATTGTCATAATTAGACAAAAAAAAATTAATTTTATTTTGGATACCAATGGATCACTCCAATTAGGATTAGATAAATTGTAAAATTTCTCACTTTTATTCAGTTGTTTTGTTTTTTTTTGTTTTCTTCATAATCATGCATACTAACGCATAAATCGTTGTAAAGATGATCTTCAATTTTTGTATTGAAAGCTTCCATATGTGTTTCAAAATGATGATCATTGCCAACAAGTAACTTTTTTTAAATAGCCTCATCTTTTTTTTTTTTTAAAGTAACTGGAAATTGAACTATACACTTTTATAATTTATAGATTATATTTAATTGAAACAGAAAAGCTTGCGTTTTTACTTTTATCTTTGATTGTTTTTTCACTTGTGTCTTTTTCTTCTCTTTTTTGTTGAATTCATCCAAACAAGTATACCATGTTGATCTTTTTTAATTCTTCCTCTAATTCTGTTATTCTTTCCTCTTGTTTTCAAATTTTAAGTCTAAATTTCAACAATATAGAGGCAACATAGTAAGCAAGGATAAATTGTGGGAAAAGATAATTTTTATTAATTAACATTATTATGTATATGTGTAAATATATCAATTATTTATTAAAGTGCAATAACGCATGATTTTTCAATTTTATATTTAATCCACATTTAATAGCAGTATTTACATATCTAGTTCAGTACAGAAATGTCATGTTACTTTGTATTTACTATTCATTTATTAAGCAATCATCATCATCAACCATTATCAATCCACTGCAGGGTGAAGGTCTCTCCAAGTTCAATCCATCTACTCCGATCTTTAGCTTCTCTTCTCCACATCACCCCTGCACACTTTCTTATTTCATCCATCCATCTCACATGTGGTCTCTTTCTGGGTCTTTTATAATCTCTTGGAATCCAGTTTAAGATTTCAATTGTCTATCTATTATCATCTCTTCCAGCAATATGTCCAGCCCAACTCCACTTCAGTCTTTTAATTTTTTCAATGAGGTCAGTAACACCTGTTTGTTCTCTTACCCATATATTGCGTTTTCGATTTCTTCTTGTTACTCCCAACATGCATCTCTCCATGCTTCTTTGAGTGGTCTGAAGTCTCTGTATTGCAGCCTATAAAGCAATATATATATTTATATGGCTGCAGAAAGGAATTTGTTGTTAATTGAAAGGAAATTCTATCATTCCTCTTTGAAGTCTTAAAGAAACAGAGCATGGTAAATTTCTAATATACACATTATATGTTCTTGACATTTCAGTTGTTATTATGATATTAAATACATTAAATAAAAATAATTGAATTGCTCACCAACATGCATGAGTTTAATGACTTTAAGCTTCAAATTTAAGACCAAGAAACATTGTGGATTATCTTTTCAGATGTCTGATTTTTTAACTGACACAATTAAGAAGTCAGTTGGGGTTTTTGAAGGCAGAAACAATGTATAAATAAATGATTTTATATATATATTAACAATCATGACAGATTAAGATAAATCATAGTTTTCGTATTTTGGAGATTGTAAGGTCATTAACCAAGGCAAGTGGTTGGCTACCAAAGTCAGGGATTGCTAAAAATATGATTATCTTTTATTTAATTATCTACAGTTATAGATGATCTTTAAGTAAAAAAAAGATTGCATGAGTTGGCAGAAGAATTGTCAAATATTAAATAGGATATTGCCAGATTTTGTACAATTAGGAGAAAAAAATGAAAAGACATGATTTGAAAAATGAATATTTACTTTATTATAAGACATAACATGGAAGAACAATATGGAGATTGATCATATATCAGATAAAATGGCAAGATTAGTTTTTCAACTTATTAGAAGATATCAAATGCAGATAATTCAGATTTATGCCCCTACAAAATTTACTCTAATGGAGAAGTTTATTTAGATGTACAGAGTGCATTTGATCATATCAAATAACATTTTAAAATTATCATGGCAGATTTTAATGGTAGAATTGTAAAACACTTGGCATGTATATGTGCTTCGAATTAATTTGGATATAGACAAATGAGAAACGTTTAAAAAAATGTGAAATATGCTGTGAAAAAGAAAATCTGTATATTACGATTTTTTTTTTTTTTTTTTTGATAAAAATCTAAAATGAATATGGACATGGAACAATACAAATGAAAATTGCAACAGAACTTTAATAGAAAATATATATTTCAAGACTAATACAGAAAGTGATCAACTATTAATTAGATGTAAGATGTGTGCTAGTGCAAAACTAGAGAGATGCATGTTACTTTACCTTCAGAAATACGTAAATGAATTTTAAGCTAGAACTTACAAATCATTTTAAATATTAAGATTTTGATGTTGGCTTAATCTTGAACCAAATCCAATAACAAATAATAAAGATATATATGAGAGATGATGACCTGGCCAAACTGATGAGGGCTGGTTGAGCACTAACTGCATCTGAGAGGTTATTTGTTTTTTATTGTATCTTTATTTATACGAAATTATTTATGAAATAAAAAAGAATGGAGAAATATGGAAGTTGTCTAATCTATAAAAAAGAAAATAATTTACAGTCTCTTAACAACTGTTACACACCAAGTACAAAATGCGGCAATTCACTAATAAATGTTCACTTGAGACATAATAATGTATGAAGAAAAAGAGTATGAAATTAATTTAAAATAATCCATCCTGAGGAATTCTGTAAAATAGAAGATTTAATAATGATATAAAAAAATAACTGTGAATTGGCAAAGAAAGCTTAGATGAGAATAAAAGTAGAATACAATATCCTGCTATTGGAAAGAAAGTTATTTCAGTAATGAAAAGATGACACTATTACTAAAAAGATGAATGACACTTATTAAAAAGATGAATGACACTATTATTAAAAAGACAAATGACGCCATGTTAGAAATGGAAGAGTTCTACAGATAATTGTGTAGTAGTATAAATAAGAAAACAAAGTATCTTCTGCTGCGTTTTGAAATATCAAATATTTTAAGAGGTGAGCATGCAATTAAATCTGAAGAATAATAAAGTTCCAGGAAATGGTTGAAATTATTTTATTAATATTGTAAAGAAGAGCATGAAGAAATAGAGATTGTCTTGGTAATATGTCAAATATCTTAATCAGGGATTAGCAAACTATGGTTTGTAGATTGTATCTGGTCTGCAAGATGGTTCTGTGTGGCCCACATCAGGCTATGCTCGTTATAATCAACAAACACAAAAACATTACTTTTCGAGCTAACAAATCAATCAAAAGGTTATTTTTTAATTACGTAATATCAGAAACTTGAAAATGAAACTAAAAAATTGCATTTACCAGGACAAATGGGGTAAATTTTTAATTTTTGTATAGAAAATTATAAAAATCATTTTATTTTTCTTCAAAAGATGGATTTTTTTTTTTTTTTTAAATTAAAAATAGATTAACACTGAATGAATGGAACATTTTAAAGAAGAGATATAGAAAATTATTTTTTATGAAAAATTTTAAGTTTCATGTGCCAATGTAGAGCTTTATCTAATTTCATTAAAGTATTTTTAAAAAAAATTGTTTTATATAATTTTATAAACTATCCCATTCAAGGAAGTTGATCATCACTCCTTTAGGGATTGAATTGGTTGCCAATATGATTTTCATGAATTCAAAATAATGAAACTTCAAAATAAATTAATTTTGAACACATGAATTAAATATAAATTAATGTAAGAATTACTAAAAATAGAAAATAACCTTGACTAAGAATAAATATTTTTAATTTTTTTTAATAAACATTTTTATATGCATTGTGTTTGTGATTTTTTTATTTACATATTGTCCTGTATTTTTTTTTTAATTGGCCTGTGAAGACTAAAATTTATTATTCAGCCCTTCGAAGAAAAAATTGGCCAACTCCTGATTTAACTTATAAAAATGTTCCAAATGATAGGAATTATGAATATTTTAAAAAATATGAAAAAGAAAATGTTAGAAATTATAATCCTTTCATTCTTCTCTCATTGTTATATAAAATTTTGATTAAGATGATTACAATTTGTATACAAAGAACTTTGAACTCAAAGCAACTAAAAGAGGAAGCTTGGTTTAAAAATGGTTTTAATACAATAGATCACATTCAAGTATTAAGAGAAGTTATAGAAAAGTCCAATAAATAGAAGTTGCCATTATACTTTGAATTTATAGAGTATAGGAAAATATTTGACTCTATAAACTTTAGAATATCAAGATATAGAATTTTATCAAATTTTAACGAATATTTATTGAAATAACAGCAGTAATTAGATTATATGATGATATTAACCAAGATTAACATTGATTGAGGTGTACAACAGGAGGATTTATGTCCAAATCTTATTACCACAATTTTATGGAAAGTTTTTTCTAGATTTAAATAGAAAGCTAGTACAATAAAGATAATAGAATCTTTGCAGATGATATGGTTGTTTTTGAAATTAATGCTTCAGGACTTGGAAGCAATGTTATCAGAGTTATTAAACGAAAGCAGGAAAATAGGACTAAAGATAAATGTTAAAAATGACTAAAGAAATAATGTTCATTGGCTTTTTACACACAAAAATATATATATAAACATTGATAGTAATGAATTGTAATACATTAACAATTACAAATATTGTGATCAGATTATTGATACAGTTGGAAACATAATAGCTGAAATTAATCTTAGAATTAATCTTGGATGGAATACTTTTGATAAAAATAACTTAATGTTAAAAGAAATTATGAATTTGAAAAGGTTTTTTTTTTATATGCAGATGTGAAATGAATAAAAGCACAGTATAAATATTTCAGATCATACACCATACAATGATCTATGGAGTGTTGTACGTTGGATGTAGCAAGGAGAGTTCAAAAGCGAAATATATAGATAAAAGAGTAAATAGGTATAATAGACATCATTGAAAGAATTAATATCGTAATAATTGACAGTTGTAAATCTTAAAACTGTTTTCCAAGAGATGGTAAAAGCTATAGAAAGGTATCGGGTATAAGATGGATGGATGAGGAAGTTTGTTGGAGTGATGTAAAGAAGAAAAACTGATTTGGAGAAACTGCATTAAACTTGGGAAGACCATCATCCTAGAGTGGATCAATAATGAAATGAAAATGATATATGTAATATATCCTAATGAAAAAGTGATTGCTTCTCTCTCCATGCTGATTACGTCATTATGTCTAAGTCAATGCATATTATGTAATGACATAGTTTACCTATTCACCATAAAATGTTTAAAATGCTAGCATGTTAGGATCATGAGTTATGACATATAATGTGTGTATCATGCTTTCATAGATTGTCTTTAATGCTCCTCCTGACATGAAATCTTGCAAACCATTTGAAAATGTTCTTATGACTCCTGGTTTCACTATATCATGCACATTTTTAATTATTTTAAGCTTTTCAGTAGCAGATTTATCCAAATTTAAACAAATTTCAATGTTAGTACCATATCCCTTCATGGTCTAAGATATGAAATACATAATCAGTTTTGTGGATAAATATATATAAAAACATATTCAAGATAATCTTAAAATTTAAGAAGTTAGCAATTTTGCCTAATGCACTTTCGACTATTATATTAGTTATAGTCATGGCAATTGACGGGGGGGGGGATTGCAGAGTTTATTGAAGAAATGTGAATGGGTGATTAGCATAATTAAATGGCTAATTATTAGTTTAAATAGGCCATTTTTTAGAAAAGGGGAATGCAGGAGTCTTTCTTGTTAATTGCATTCTTATCTCTCACAACGCTTGATGTCATTGCGCTTTAGCCATACAATGGTGGCAGATGTAGACTTGAAGGGGTGGCTGGAAATGGATTGGTGTTTATAAAAAATTGTTTTGGTATCCGTTTGAGTTTGAGCGCAGGTGTATATATATATATACTGGTGGTGCTAATCAGATAGACAAGTTGGCCTTCCATTCACAATAATATATGGTGGGGCAGTTGGTGTGGGGGCATGTGACTTTGAGTGCAATTTGTGATTTCTGGTTTGGGAAGAGAATGTCTTTTATGTTATTAATAAGTTGGTTCAGAGAGGGAGGAGTGTATAGAGTAATTTGATGAGTTGCAGAGCAAATTTTAATAATGCAATGAGTAATTCTAGGATGTATGGTATCAGCTACTGGGTGGGGGTGGGTGTCTACGCTTAAAATAAAAAATTTTAACTGGTTCACGAATTAAGATTTTGTTGTTCTAATTGATGTTGCACAAGTCCGAGAGATAAGAATCAGTGTTATTTTTCTTATCTGACTCGAACTTACAATTATGTTTATATCATAATTCATGATTCAGATGCTGTAATACATTAAAATTTAAATCACCTTTTCCTTTATTTTTGTTATAATATCTTATGTAAGTCCAATTTATCCAAATCACTTCAAACACTTTTTAGCAAGAACCTTTTATTGTACATATATGTGTCAACCGTCCTGTAGTCTTCTTCAGAGCTATTATATAATGAATAAAATAAAATACATAACTATACAAATAATACCAAAAAAAAAAAAAAAAATGTAACAATAAACTAAAAACAATATCAAATATATAACAAAACCTAATAAAACTGAAATAAATATAATTAAACTCAAATAAAATAATCCAGTCAATATAAAATAAAATGTACAATATAAACAGAAAATAAATATAAATTATACATGTGTATTCCTAATTATATATATACATATTCAAGAACAACTATTATTCTAAATATATTATTTTTATTATTTTTCATAATCTCTTAATTACTTCTATTCCTTATAAACTTAAACTTTATTTTTGATGGCGAAGATAATAAAAATAAAGTTTAAGCGTATAAGGAATAGAGGTAATTAAGAGATTATGAAAAATAATAAAAATGAATAATATATTTAGATTAATAGTTGTTCTTGAATATGTATGATTATAATTAGGAATACACAAGTATAATTTATATTTTGTTTTCTGTTTATATTGTATATTTTATTTTATATTGACTGGATTATTTTATTTGGGTTTAATTATATTTATTTCAGTTTTATTAGGTTTTGTTATATATTTTATGTTGTTTTTAGTTTTTTATTGTTTTTGTATAGTTACATATTTTATTTTATTTTTCATTATATCATAGCTCCGAAGAAGACTGCATGACAGTCGAAACGTTGGCATATATATGTACAATAAAAGATTTTTTGCTAAAAAGTGTTTGAAGTGATTTGGATAAAGTGAATAGCTATACTACGTCACTGTATTAACATATGCATCATTTCAAATATGGTGCTACAGATAGTTCGGAGAGAAAACCAGTCACCAATCATTTTTTCATTGACGTATGATACTCACCTACTTCAATATAAGTTATTCTCAAAGGGTCTCTTTTGCTTTTTCCTTTTTTCCAAGTCAAAATAAGACCAATAACTTTTTTAAAAAAAAAATTCCGTGAATCTATCCCTCATATACCAACAAGAAACATCATTTTACCAATCATATCTGTTTTGATCTTTGAATACCTAAATTAGTGAATTGGTTCATTATTTTTAATAACAACAAAATGCTTTTGAGACTCTTCTGTCTTTTTAAAGTGTGCTAAATACATATAGGAATATACAATTAGTTAAATTCATAAAAGGAAGCATAAGATTTTGCTACGCCTGTGCTATACCTTGCTGGGAAAAAACTCAATAAATTGTCATTTGTTATTGTGCCTTACTATATCCAGATAACTAAAAGTCGGTGTTGACATTCAAACTATGAGTGAGATTAAGTTAAGATAAAATAAAAATCATCTTTAAATAGTACAGTATTTCACTACAGGATGAAGACTTTTCCAACATTCCTCCAAAGAAAAACTTTGACACAAAGGACACATCTTATCAAATAAAGTCAATTACTTGGTAATTAAAGTTTAAGATTTCTTTTTTATTTTATACTCTAGAACAAAAATAGGTAGATATTCATTACTGCCAAATCATTAGATGATTATAAAAAAAATCTTAAAGTTACACTATTGAATTACATAAACTAAAATGATAAATATTTAATGAAATTTGCACTTACAAATATAATCCATTAGTACATTTAAAAATTAAAAAAACAAACAGCCAGAAATTCTTTAACATACTTTTTCTTTTCAAATCGTGTTTTTTTTATTTTATGAACTACTTTTTATTTCAGTTTCCTCTAATGTTTTGACTATATTATATGGTCATTGTCAAAGATTGATTATTCCTATAAAATATAAATATATGTTTACAAAGAATTTCTGAAAACAACGTAATAAAAATACTTTATGACCTAAAGTAGAATTTATTTCTTTTAACTTTTTGCTTTCTTTCTTATGTCTACATCTTTTTACATTTAATTTTTTTTTTCTTTAATTTAAAAAAAAATTAAAATGGCAAAAGGATGTCGACACATAAAGAAATCAAGAAATAAGTTTAAAAAATAAATTAATTGCAATCTATGTCGTGTAATATTTTTTATTATGTTGTTTTTTGGAAATTCTTTGTAAACATATATTTGTATATATAAATAATATAATGAGTATGCTATGCTGGAAGAGAAAGCATATAAAATCTATCTAGAATTATCTATCCCCAAATCAGTTTCAAGCTGATGGCTTTCCTCAGTGCGTTAAGTCACGTGATGTATGACTTGTTTTTTTTCCTATTATTTGTATACACCTGGGTATCATTTTACGCGATAGATAGGTTTCTCAGAAAACACGCGCAAACAAAATCGCGCAAAAAAAAATAAGAAAATTAAATATGACTAATAAAAATTTTCAAATTTGAAAAAAATTGATACAAGACAAACTTTTTTTAACTATAATATTTAAGTTTATTCAAAACAATATATTTTTATGCATAATTTACAGTAATTTACATTTTTTATACACATTTTAATTATTATGGCTATTTGCCGATAAACAGGTTCGTTTGCAAACTGGTAAAAAATCAGAATCTTCACAAGAGGAAATACAACTAGCGCCAACGTCACTCTCATGTTGTGTTAATGGTTTTCTGGTGACAACGTAATTAGTAATTAATCTAACAACTAAAAATTAAATTCTTATTTTTGTCTTTAATTTTTTAATTTTCAATTTTAATTGTGCCCACTGCTATTACTCACCTTTTAAAAATAAACTTGTGAACACTAAATGATTAATAATTGATTACATTCTTTTTTAAAAAGCAAAAACAATGTGATTTAAAATGCAAAATTAACACGCACAATGTTTGAACAAATTTATATTACAATCTTGTAAAATTTAATGTGTGTATACATAAAATGTGGAAATCATGATTTTAATTTCATTATTGCATAAAATCTTACTATTATAAAGCACTGAAAATATTGAAATTACTAAGATGAAAGTCGAATTCCAATAATGTGCTATTACTTTCAATATGACGTAAGTGTGCGAAATTTATTATTTAAAGTAATAGCGCATTATCGGAGTTCGACTTCCGGAGAAACATGAATCGCGTAACTTCAAAATCGCATTAAATAAATCCACGTAAAAAGAGACCCAGGTGTATATATATTTTTATAGGAATAATCAATTCATTACAGTGATGTATAATATGGGCAAAACATTTGAAGAAAACTGAAATAAAAAATGAATAAAAAAAGATTTGAAAAGAAAAAGTATGTTAAAGAATTTGTCATAGTTTTTTTTTTTACATTTTTAAAACGATAAATCTTCATTTTCTTTCATATAATAGTTCTACACATATTTGTATAATTGAATTTACATATAACAAAATAAATGAATTGGAAAGATAATGTGAAATGCAGTATTTAAATGAATGGTGTTATTTTGCTAAATAATATGCTGTGTCATTTGTCACCATTAGGGCTTTAAGTTAGTATTTTGATAATTCCAATGACAAATTTAAGATATGGATTAATGAAGAATCATATAGATAAAAAGACTTGGATAATGTTGGTATGGAAATTTCATTTACAACTAAAAATATAAAGTTGTAATTATAAATTTATTAAACGCACATTAATTATGTAAGTAATATTTACTGAGGCTATAACCTCGATAATATGCATATAAAATGCGATAGTAGGGACCTCTACAGGTGTTTTAACCACAAGCTTACGCTATGGAAGAATATAGTATAATCTGATAGGTAATAAGTGGTCATACCTGGGGTGATAGCAAATCATCATCACTCTCAAGTAAATTAAATTTAAAATTTACAAAAAATATAATATTTTAGATATAAGATATAAACTAATGAGCAATGATCAAAAAATATATAATTATTATTAATAAAGATATTAATATGAGAAGATATTAAGTAATATTAATATCCAAAAATATATAAGCAATATTATCTACTAAGGAGAGCATGAGATCAAGAGAGATCTCTGAAAGATCAGCCAACTAGATCAGTTACTCCTCAGAGTAACTATAATTATATATCAACCAGCATTATAATAAGTAAAAGTAATACTCATCATTATAAGTGATCAAATAATAAAATAAAATCAACAGTCCTACTTGTGGCTGGATTTGAACAATAGAAAATGTAAATAAAATCAATCTGGTGACTGGGTTGGAAATGGGTTTTCTATAGACCAGGATAACTATTGAGCCATTGCCAGCTTGGGACAATTATTTAACCATTAATTTGGAGGCACAAACTATGTGCTCATCCATCAGAATCCTGGGACATTAAAGCATGCTGATCATCATTAATGCTCTGGCCACTTAGTGCCATTAATGCACTGGCAACTGTAAACTTCATTTCTAATAGAGACCAAATTAAAATGTCAAGGGCTTTAAAGAATATTCTCTTATGTGCCAACCACGATGATGATTGATCATCACTAAATGCCCCTTAAGGATTAAATACACACCCCCATTCATATATTCATCTATTATACTCGTATCTAGTTCAGGAGGATGCAAGCTCTATTACTGTATGTGACCAAGAGATGATGGAAAAAGATATTCTAAAAATATTTAGAACCATTGGAATAATCTTCACAATTAAACACAAGTTTATTAACAATAAAAATTTAAAAAATGATATTAAGGTCTAGAATAAGGCTATATACATATAAATTAAGCCTTCTGATTTTGATTAATATACAATAAAAAAAAATCACATTTATGATTTACAAAATTACTAGACATAATTCAAATTATATTATGATTTACATGATTAATATATTAGGTTTACTTAAAACCTATTCTGCACACAGGCATGTGGCTTGCTATAAAATGAACATGTTTGCATTTATCAAAATAATAAAATTATTAAAAATAAATATATAAAGAAAAATCAGCAATCAAATTCTGTCATAACAGTTTAGGTTTCTTCTTTTTTAAAAAATAAAATAAAATTAGTTTTGAACCTATAACTGTTTTGATCGATTAATTATCAAAGTCTTTAGATTATAGAAATTTCAAAATGTTTTAAATTAATTAAAACAACTCACTTTTGTATATACATTTATCTGTGCTTCTCTGCATATAGACACAGCAGCGTATGCACAACCACGTCTTCAGCAAGCCAAACTGAACTGATTTCTTTATCAGCTCTTTTTATAATCTTGGTTGGGTCAAATGATAAAAACGTAGTGACTTTTAAATCTGTCTTAATTCTTTTGAAAACAAGTTTTATCAAGGTGTCATATATGTTTTTACTTAGATAGAGATTTACCAATTAATTAAAAGATTTCAAAAATAGACATTTTTACAATTATCAGAAAACATGCTTATTTTTAAATTTCAAAATCAGTTACAAATAATATTTATTAGAAATTGTTAAAATATTTATTTCATAATAAAATTCTGTTTTAATTCAGAGTTATTTAACCCTTTATTTATTATTTTTATTTTAAGTGAAATGTAAAAAATATCTACAAAAATTTGTTCTATTTTTTTTTTACTTTATATATATGTATGCACACACACAACTATGTTGCTATATGCCATGTAACCCAACTAGTTACAATAGATATATTTTATTTTAATGTGTTAAAGATCGTGCATTTAAATATTTAATTCTCATTTTTCTTAGAAACTTTCAGCTTATTTATTAGTAATCTGATTTTTTCAAAAAAGTTCAATTAATAAAATTTAAAAATATCAGATTCTGGAACTTGAACGAACAATAAAAATGATTTTGTTTTCAAAACATTACACTTCTTATCAAATAATCATATGACAATTGTTATGTGATGAATAAAATATGTTGTTGCTCTCAGTATTGAAACGCTTGAATAAATTGTCTTATAAGTACCCTGTTGTGTAATTATATATCTTAATTTGCTTTTAAGCAGAGAATTTAATATATGTACAATCTTAGAACTGTGTATACATGTATTCTTTGTGTGTGTGTGTGATTATTTGTGCTTAGTAGATTGATAATATTTGTTGAACCTGTAATATAATAATCTGATAATATTTAAATCTATCTTTGTTTTTTTATTCTGCATATTCAATTAGAATTGTGATCAGAATATTTATTAATGCAATTGTTTTATAATTTCCCTTTATACAGACTAGGCAATAGGATATTGTATTCAAATGATAATCTTGATCATATTAGTAATTTATCATTCTCTTCATTTTTTAAAAAGCTCTTTTATTAATTTTTTCAAATTTTATTTCATTAAAATCTGCTTTGTACATTTTTTCAGTTTCTATTCATATGTTTTTTTAGAATTTTATTTGTTCTGATATTTTCATTTCCTCAGTAATTTTTCAGCCATTTGAGTATATCCTTCACAGTCTTTTTAACTCGTTCTATGTTGTCGATTGACAATTTTTGAATTGCCACTTCAGTTTCTCAGTGTTCTCTTTTTATGTGCAAGTTATAATTTTTGTACGTAGGATAAAGTCTCATCTAACCTTTTCTTAGTTTCCAATCTTTGACTCTTAAATCTAAATCTTTGTTTATATTTTTGATTTTTTCTTTAATCACTGATTGTTATTTTTTCCATTGTTTCTGTCTCTACTGTCTAGTTAGATCTCTTTATTCTGAAAATAGGTTTTATTTAATTTTGCAATCTTCAGCGTATGATATTTGCAAATACTAGACTATTTCTTTAGATTGAATATGTTTATATTAAATGAACAGTTTGAATTTAGAGAATTATTATTGTTATCTACCATATATATATAAAATCATAACAGAAATGGAAATAGAAGCTAATGATGTACTTCACTAAAAATCTCAGATGTAAATCTGTTAATAAGGGACTAAAATTTCTCCTATTTGCCACCCTTATAAAAAAAGAACAAAGTGATGTTAAAAATCTCATATAAACAGAGCATTTGTAGTAAAAAGTACAGTATTCTGAAAAAGCATTAGTAAACTTTCTTCGGCACACTTAAATATATGTTAAAGAAAAAAAATAGGAAAAATGTAACAATTTAATTTCTTTAAATTAAATGTTTTTCTAGAGTTTTTATGTAGATATATGTAATGTGTTAGATTGTTACTGAAAGCTGGGAAAACCTTAAGATATTCGAATCTTTCATGTTTTTTTTTTTTTGTCTTTTGAAAAAAAATGATTTGAAGGTTTGTGATGTTGGTATTTTAATTGTATTTATATGTTGAACTTTTTCCATCATCTAATATGAGTATTGAATGTCTTTAGAAATATTTAACTTTATTTAAATATTCCAAATACATTCAACTGTTAGTAATAGAACGCAGGTTAGTATATACACATTTCAAGAGGTATTATTCTTTCCTCTTCTTCAGATGTTGCTGGCATGACCAATAACAGTACTAGCATGGGAATTGACCCTGTACTCTAAAATTCTTGAGAATTGAATTTTAAGGTAAATCTCTAACCAACAGCCATCTTGCCAAAGGCAACAGTCAGTAGAAATTTTATATACTTATTTATGAGGTTTTTCCTGATTTCTCCACCTTTTTCTAATAGCAAAGTTGATTAGTGGTTTCCATACATTATGTATAGTCACACTAAGTTGGCTTATGGAATTTTTTGCCATTATCATGTGAGCAGCTTCTTTAAATTTTCTTCTTTGTACCTTTTCTTCTCTATCTAATATTTTTGTATTTTGCCAATTGAACATATGTCCATTGGTACATACATGGTCTGCTACTGTAGACATCTGTTTTCTCTCTTCTAATCATCAATTTATGTTCTTATAAATACTTTTCAATGAGATGACTGGTCTCACCAATATACATTTTTCCACATTAACATGGTATGTCATAGATGCAGTTTTTTCATCTATGAAATACCATATGAATGCAGAAGAAGGTATATTGGTGAGACCAATCATCCCATTGAAAAGTGCTTGTAAGAACACAATTTGATGGTTAGAAGAGAAGTCTCTAAGATAGCAGACCTTGTATGTACCAGTGAACATATGTTCAATTGGGAAAATGCAAAAATATTGGATAGAGCAGAAAAGGTACAAAGAAGAAAAATTAAAGAAGCTGCTCACATGACAATGGCAAACAATTTCTTAAGTCAACTTAGTGTGATTATACATAAGGTATGGAAACCACTAATCAACTTTGCTCTTAGAAAAAGGTGGAGAAATCAGAAGGAGCCTCATAGATAAGTATATGAAATTTCTACTGACTGTTGCCTTTGGCAGGATGCCTCAGTTGGTTAGAGCTTTACCTTAAAATTCAATACTCAAAAATCTAAGGGTCCAGGTTCGATTCCCATGCTTGTACTGTCACTGGTCAGGCCAGCAACCCCTGAAGAAGAGAGGAGAAGAATACATCTCAAATAAAGACATTCAATACTCATATTAGATGATGGAAATAGTCCAACATATAAATACATTGTTAATAGACTCTTTGTTATTGCATTCTTTCGGTCTTTCTTTTCTTTGGCAATAAATAATCGGCTTTCAGAAATAGATCTTAGAAATACATATTTACCATAAGAAATTTTGCAAAAAAAATGTGATTCTAAGCAACATGTTAAATTGAGAGAATTTTAAATCCTACATGTGTTTGGTGTCACTCTTTTCTAATTTTATCCAACTTTAATGTAATGTTGTTGGAATTTCAAAAACACTCCACATATATATTGTATGAAAAGAATGCATTAGAAATAAATATTTTTCCATAAGTTTCGCTAAAAAAGTTGCCCCCTTGGGGGAGAGGGCAATGGCCCTTAGTATAAATATAAATTTATGGTATGAATTATAATTTGTTTAAATCTACAATATCTTCTAGTCATCATATGATTATTGTGAGTGAATTGTATATATAATTTATTAATTTGATTAATAAATATGTATAACTATTCAAAATTTCCAGTATTTATTTCATTGTTTTTGAAAAGATATATGGTAGAGTAAAACTGATCATATTGTTGAATGTTTTGAAAAATAAAAATATATATTGGAAAGAGATTGTTCATTACAAAATTTGTAAACATGTCAGAAAATATTTGTAAAATGTAATGGTTTTTTTAAAGAAGAGATGTATGTAGCAAAATGGGTGAAACAGATATTATATATCTCTTGTTTAATATAAATCTAAATGAATTAATGAACGAATGTTATTTTGATCAAGTCAACATTAAAAATAAAAGAACTTATTATATAAGATTTTCTGATGATTTGGAAAATTTTATAGATTACAAGAATGACGTTAAAAAATGTTATATGAGAATAGGTGGTGAGATTAAAATATTGAGTGTAAGCATTAGACAGGAAATTATAATTTAGGAAAATGCTTTTAAATATTTAGGAAGTTGGATAATTAATGCTGATGATGATGATGGAAATAATTATAAAAAAAAATTAAAGTGAACGTTTTAATGGCTAAACATATTTTTAATCAAGACAGTTATTGCTCTTTGTTCAACTTAGGTTTTATAATGAACTTTTTAAATGTTTTGTTTGAAATGTCATTTTATAGATATGAAGATTTGGAGGAATGTAATTATAAGATTAAGAATGTAGAAATATTGAAAAAGTGAATTGGTATTTACATTAAAACTATAATTATGGAAGGTCTGTTGAAATTATGTAAGGTAAAAGAGAGCTAAAACAAAAAGAAAAGAAATTGATAAATCGTTCTAAAAGGGAATAATTATGATTGCTTAAAAGTTAAGCAAAGAATTGAAATATTTGGAGAAAGTAATCCAGTTTGATATAAGAATCTGCCTTTTAGCTAATAATTAATCTTCATACTGATATAAATTTGTCTGCCCCTTGTAAGAGCATTACTGTTGTATTTCGTTATGTTTTTCGTTTTTTCCATTATTTGACATCTACATTAATTTTCAGCAGTTTTTTTGCTAGAATTGTGAGTTGTAAATGATCATCTTTCTAAGGAAAGTGACAATACTTCATTATATCCATATCTATAAAATCCTACTACTCTCCTATAGCATGGTCCAATCCTTTATTTCCAGTTCCTCAAAAAATTGTGTCTCATTGTTTGAAAATTGTGTCTTACCAATATAATTTTTTTTTCTACAGAAATTCAGCTTTATGTTTTTAATTATCTCTGAATATATTTTTTTGAAACATATTTAATTTTTTAAAATTTGTTCTGTGTGGCTCTTTTAAATTGAAATATTTATGTCTCTCTTTTTTTCTTCTTCTTAGTTAAGTCTAGTTTTAGCTATCTATAAAATTTTGACATTTCAGATTGGCGTAGAAGGTTTCTGCAACATTGTGTAAGTCTGTGCCTACTTATCAAGATTACTTATACAGTTGGATTCGATTTATATATCAACTATCATTCATATTTAATTTTCTCAGAATACACTATTGACTAACTTGTAAAAAAATAATAAATTTTATTTAATTTTTTTATATTTTTTAGAAAGATAATCTTGTGGAAAATATTGAAGAAATGTTGACACGTCTTGATGAATTTTGCACCTTAGTTGATATGGTAAGAAGTCCAACTGAGTTTTGTATACATATATATGAATAATTGTCCTTAATATTATAAATAATTACTAATTATATTAAAAAGTTAAATGGCATATTATAACAGCCAAAAAAGTTAGAATTTTTATTGTATAATACATTTTCTCCTCTTTCTCTATCTTTTCTGCATTAGTAACAATGGCTCTTATATAAATATCAGTGATATTAACATTCCCTATACCCTCAGTACATTGCAATGTCTTTATAAAATTCTAGCAACTGACATTTGCAATTGTATAAGTTTTCCTCATATCTCTAAGAAAATGATACATACAAGTGGCATTGTTATTATATTCGTAGAGTATAAATTGTCCACACATATTTCCATAAATTATATCAATTTTATTATGTATATTATTTTAATTGTTCAAATACTTAATTTTAATTATGTTTTAATTTTAAATTTAACCCATCTTTCAAGGCCTTACATATAACTTATATATTCATACATGTATGCATCCTTTATATATTATAACAATCTATAATTAATATATAGGATAAATTAGCACATTAGGGATTGCTTGACTATAACTGAAAAGAATGTAAGAAATTCTCAGGGTTTTAAATTATTAAATTAAACAGATAACAAATACACTAACATACAGCTGGATAACAAAGGGCATTTTATTGTAGTCAACTATATATTTAATAAATAAAATATTTACGTAATCTTAATTCTAAGGAATAATATTCTTTTATGTTGTTTATCTTATAATTAATAAAATACAATATAAATCTTTATTATATTATAATAACTTACAAATACATCAACATAATAATTATATATATATATATAAAAGCCTTTTTCGATAATTCTAAATTTTTTACCCTAATACCTCTTACTAATACTAACACGTATATTACGTATATAGCGATATCTACCGACATTTTCTATAATTCATTATTTCTATCAATTTATTTATATTTCTCTTTATACTATTTCCCATTCTTTATCCATTACCCAATCATTCGTTAAATCAATTAACTTTTTGTAAATGTTCATACATGTATTTATATTATTTTTTATATAATTTGTTTCATATATTTTCCTTCTATTTATTTCCTTTATATAATTTAATGGTCTTATGTTTTTAATACAATCTATTTTATGTCCAAATTTTAAATACTGAACATATAATGCTAATCTATCATCCCTCCTTTCAATAGTACTATTATGCTCCTTTGCCCTTTGTTTTAATTGTTTAGATGTTTGCCCATAAACCATTTTATATACTGTTCCCTTTGTATATTTCATATCATTAATTTTATAATTTCCTATTAATATATCTAGATTTCTACTATTAGACCATCCAATTTTTATATTTTTATCCATGTAATTTTTAATTAATATATCATAAATTTTAGGTATATATGCAATTTTTATCCATTTTATATTATTTAATATTTTATTCCCCCTAATATTATTTTTACTATTATATAATATATTCCTAATATTTCTAGGATTATATCCATAGCTAGAATATAATTTAATAAATTGTTATTTTTGTACTTCAGTTTTTTTATCTGTATTATACCTATCATTTTTAATTTTAAAATTCCTAATTACTGCCATCTTTTGCATCCATGCTTGTTGTGAATCCCTATAAATTATTTTCCTTATTTTATCTTCTTTAATAAAATGATTTAATACAATCATATTATTGTTTATCTTTAGTTCTATATCTAAATATTTTATTTTATTATCTATCTCTTTTATCGTAAATTTTATATTATTTATATTATGATTAAATTCATTATAATAATTAATAAAGCAAGTCATATATAACATGACATTACTTTTATGAGCTTGTAATTACAAAAATGCACATAGAGAGCGTACCAATAGCTCTGGAGATAAGAGTGTTCTGGATAGAGATTTTAAATATTTCTCATAACCGCACTTGTTAATTTACGAGCTTGTTAGAGCTATTGGTACGCTCTCTATGTGCATTTTTGTAAATTCATTATATATATATTTTTATAACTATATTATTCCCTATTACTAAAATATCATCTACATATCTAAAATACACATTTATTTCTTTATTTATTATTCTATTCTTGACAATATGTAATTCCATTTCATTTATAAATATATTTTATAACCCATCCCTTATTTATATTCCCATATTCATCTTTACATTTAAAATATAAACTATTATGTATTAAATTTAACCCCTGTTCCATAATGTCAATTATTTCCATATTCTGTATATACATTTTTAATTTTTGTATTACAATTTTCATTTTTATTATATTTAACTTACCTATCATTTTGTCAGTATTTTTAATACAAAATTCCCCATACCCTATAACATTTGCAATCCATTTATTCATATATCTATAGAATTTCTGTAAAATGAAATTTGTAAAGTTAAATAATAATCTTAATGTGTTATCCTCTTTTTGTGTTTTTACTTTAGAAAATACATATGGATCTTCATACATTGACGGATATAAAAATCCATTCTTATTTTTATCAATAATTCCTTTCCCTTCCATTTTATGTAATATTTCTATATATCTCTTTTTTATATTATTAGTAGGATCTTTACACAATTTTATATATCCTTTTTTTATCTCATTTTCTATCTTATCTATATATTCTTTAGAATGCATTATTATGAATCTACTATCTTTATCTTCTTTACATAACACTATATTCTCTTTTACATATATTTCTTATTTCTTTAGTAGTTCTTTTATGTTTATATTCCCTTTGTGAACATTTAATATTTCTTAATTGCTTGTTCAATAAGTAGTTCATTTTTCTTTTATCTGCAGTAGAAATATTTGCTAATTCTATGTCGGTAGTTATTTTCTTTTTAATATCTTTATCCACAAATGGTATAAAATAAGGAGACTTACTTAATAGTTGATTTTGCTCCATTGAGAATTTATATTTTGTTAGATTTATAAAATTATCCTTTATTCTGTTATTATAATTAATATATCCTTTACATTCTGTCACTTCTTTATCTTTATTCAAATATTTCATCCATATCCATTTCCTATTATATTTAATATATATTTTATGGCTTCATTTTTGCATACATCCATTTAAATAAACCATTAATTTATCCCACACATTTATTTTTATTAATGACTCTTTTATAACAACCTTTAAATTCTTAAATTTATTAATCTTCTTATATAAAATACTGTATTTTTCATCAATAAAAAAAAAAAAAGGTCAATTGATTTAACGAATGATTGGGTAATGGATAAAGAATGGGAAATAGTATAAAGGAAAATATAAATAAATTGATAGAAATAATGAATTATAGGAAATGTCACTATATATGTAATATACGTGTTAGTATTAGTAGGAGGTATTATATTAAAAAGGGTAAAAAATTTAGAATTACCGAAAAAGGCTTTTATATATATAATTATTATGTTGATGTATTTGTAAATTATTATTATAATATAATAAAGGTTTATATTGCATTTTATTGATTATGTAACCTTAAAATATAGATTTAACAATGGAAGTTTATGTGAATAAATGTATCTTTATTATATGTATGTCTTTGCTAAATACATCATGAATAGTAAAATATAACTAAAAATAACTATACCCTTCTTCATGGTTCATCAGTTATCTTTTAATGCTATTGATAATAACAGTAATTTCAAATTTTATTAAGTAGAAAATATACTAAAATTATTATGTGACCGTAAATCTACCCAAATATGTGATGATATAAATTAATAAAACATGAAAGTCAAATTAGTTTAAATAAATATAAAATATGTTTTATTTCCATTAAAAATAATAAATAATATAAAATAAATAGTAATAATTAGACATTTTTGTTGAATACTTCTTTTGATTACGAAATTAAATTATAAATTCAGGGAAAGTTTTTATATCTTATTATGTGTCAATAGATCACTACATGTTGTTAAAACAATCTAAAATGTTATTAAGGAAGGTTGTGTAAAATAAGTATAAATGTGTTTTAATAAAGAAAATAATTATAAATGTAATAATTTAATATGTTTTATTTAGCCATTATCTTGTACAAACAACTGCATCAATCTTTATTCATATCCATTTCATTAATATGGACATCATATTATTTAATATCTAGTTTTATCTCCTATATTGCTTCCTTGAATTCTTCTACACATATCCATGGCTTTAAATAACAATGTATTCATATGCAATATATATCATAGGAGGCTTGTTGTACTAAATGACAATAAAAACATCAAATAACTAATAATAATAATACTCATTACCCCAGAAGATGGTAAATATTTTAAAACGAGAAACCATGAAATCACAAGAAATAAACAGTGTATCTCAATATGCCATATTTTTAATCAATAAATATTTAAAAATGAAACATTTTTTTGCCCGAGATGAAATAAAATTCTGTAAAAATAAGACTTAAAAAAACTGATCTAATTTCTAATTGGTATGAGGCCAGTCTACTTACTATGACTTAATCTTCTTCACAGAAATGACAAGTTTTCTGTGCATATGCTGCATTTTACATGCACATGATAAAGTGATCAAATAATCGTTAGATTCTGTTCAAAAATTTATTATCATGCTTTTTTAACATTGTGTGTAATTTGAATCATGCTGACATATATTAAAAATACTGCTCTGCAATTCCATTTTGTTTGACACCTTTTTCTTCATTGTCCTTTTGGAGCCTAATGATCTCCCATCCATCATTCTTTTGGAGCTTAATGTTTCTTTGAATGCATCAAATTGCCCCCAAAGAAGCTTTCTTTAAATGCATCAAATGCCTCCAAAGGAATGATAGGACCCATGTTGAGAATTACTGATTTAAATAAAGACAAAGGACTAAGAGATTTTGCAAATGGCAGCATTAATAGTCAGAAGTTGAAGGAAGTAAAGAACTGTTTAACACTCTCTGCTCTGTCACTTGCATTTTCAATAAATTTTCAAAAATTAAATAATCGGAATTGTGTTCTGCCAATATTCTACAGATTGCCTCTAAGTCCAACATTATGGAGAGGGAAGAGAATGATTTGATTCAAAAAGGCTAATGATATGAGATCTGAGCTTCTACTTATTCCATTTGAATAGGAAATAGTTGGTCCAAGAATTTTATTACCTTTATGTAATATGCAGAAGCACCTTTTTATTAGAATAACGTCATGAAGCACTATATTAAAAATGTTTTTTCCTCTAGCAGCTAAAGTTGGCATTGCCATTGACACAATCAATTAAACCATATGGATTTTTTGTTAACTTTATTATATTTTTCATATGTTTATGTATTAGTAAGTGAAATTAAATTAACAGATTAGAACATGCATATGTTATTTGATGGAAGTGGCTCAGATAGTTTTATACTATAGCACTTACCACTAAATATGTAACGCCTTATATACATTAACCAATAATGCTGGTTTTATTTTACATTCTGCAGTTTTTTTGAAAAAATATGCAATATATATTGTACCCTCACTTCTCGATATATGATATAACTTAAAAATATGACTAGCTCAATTAAATCATTATGCTTAGCTAAAATATGTATAACTATCTTTAATATATTTTTATAATACTATATCTTATCAAATTTATTATAACTTATCAAAAATTAATATAGTTCAATATCATCTAAGTAATTAAATAAGTATTTACTAAAATCATGAGACTGTGAAGTTACAATTGGTAATTGAATTTACATTGAGCCAATGTCTTCCCAAGACATTATCTCAATGGCATAAGAATACTAATTACATCTTTATTTCATTACTACATCTACAGCACTCTTATGTCTTTTATAAATTAACTACCTTTCATAATAATAGATAAATAAATCTCAATCTTTTGTTAAGGAAATATAATTAAATAATCTCAGGTTCTTCTAATTATCTTAAAGTAATAATAATTCATGCAGATAGGAATGATAAGGGATTTAATATCAAACCTAAATACACTTAACTCACTCCTATAACACTAACTAACAAGAATAATCTTTATTGTATAACTTAATCTTATCTATTTTATTATACTATTAATTATTAAGAAAATAAGTAAATCATATACATGTCTTTCATTTCCATATAGCATCTTAATTTTAAAATATACTAAATTCTTATAATTTAACAATCTGTGGCAATAAATAATATTATACTCTTATATTGTGTATTATAATTACTTTCTGACCATTATAATATTATATGTTAATGTCAATCAATTTCTATAAATTATATTAAGAAAATATTGTGTTTCTTTCTAAAATAATAATAATAATAAATTCATATTGTGCAAATATTATGTTTATTCAAATTATCTGTTGTCAAATGCTGTGGTGTAAAATAATGAATTCGACACATTTTAAAACAAATTAACAAATTTATTTACATCAACTTTAACCAATAACTTATTTACACTATTTACATTAAAAGTGGAAACCAAAGAAAATAAAAAAATAATAATACAAGTTTTTTTTTTACACTGTTACTATTTCCATAATCATAAATAAATAATTTATACATTCTTTAAATGTTTTATCAACAACATTTAATTAAGTTGATGAACTTAAATTTTAATAGATATCATTTTGTCATCAATTAATACAAGAAAATTTTATGTAAAATATCCTAAAATGTAGCACATGTAAATAAACAAACGTTAACAATTAAAATGCTACTTCACCTAAGTATTTCTGCTATTTATATTATAATGTACTAATATGTATTACATTTACTATTAGCATTACTCCAATGTCAAATAATGTATAAACTGATATAACTTTGTAATATAATAATCATTATTGATTATAATTATTTATTTCATTCTAATGTAATTTCATACTACATGTCTTACCAAAATATGCAATACGTATATGTTCTTTTAAAATAATCTTTAAAATTATTCAACAATTACCGATTTTATAAGGTATTATATTAAATAAAATTCTATGATTCTTTTCTAGTTAAACCATTACTCTTTTTAACTTGTTATTCCTATTCCTTCCTAATAAACTTCTATCTACAAATATCATTTTAACCTTATTCAACTTCAGAAAAACAGATGACCAATTTTAATAAAAAAAAATAATAATTATCCAAACTCTCTTATACTTCATCATCTATATCCGATAAACCTTAAATCAAAATATAAATTTCTATGTAAAACTAACTTAACTTTTCTAATAAAATAAAATAAAATATAGATTTTTATATCTCTTACTAACTTGAAAAGAAAAATAACTTATACCAATATAATAAATCTCATTCCTAATATTGTAATAGAAACATTAAAATTTATCCACGAAAGAATCATATAATTGTTTCTAGATTTCTCATATTACGTTGTATTAAATTTACATCATAAATTCAAAGTATACATATTAAAATAAAACTGTTATTACTAATCTTATGCGTGTATATTATTTAAATATTTATACATTCATTCAACAATCAAATAATATTTGGTTGATCTAAAGAAAACATATCAAAATACATCAAATTATTATTATTATATAATTTTTACCATAAATGATACTCTAATGTACAGTCCGCCATACGATGTTCTCCAGGATTATAGTTTTACAAAATAATTTCACATTTACACTCAACAATTATTCTTTAAAATATTACGTCTTAAATAATTATTAAAATAAACTTTATGCAATAAAATGTTATATTAATATTTAGTTATTTTTTTAAAAAATGTAAATGTACCTTTCCTATCTTGAATAAATTAATAATTAATTAAATATTTATGTTAGTTAATAAATAAAAAACATATTACATAAAATCCAACGGTGTCTTCTTTCACCCATAATTGTTCTTTTTCCTAGGCACAAACTTTCACCACACATTACTTTCTTTTCCGGTACATCACGTGTTTTAAAAGTTTTTATAAAAAATATAAAAAAACGTTCTTTTTTTTTAAAAAAAAATAAAATAAAAGTCAGTTCCACCATAAACAAAATAAAATTAAAATAGTTTATAGGATCCAGATTCATTTCTTTAAGGAAAATTATTTAAAAGTTATTATTTTTAGAATTAGTCAATAGTTTATAAATTCTTATTTAATTATTCTAAATTGACTTGGATATCCACGTATATTTTATTTGCGCATTCCTTAACAAAATAATTTAGGTAAGATTAATTTTTAATTCTTCTGTACGACCAGCGTTCAGACTTTAATAATATAATAATTTTACTTATAGGTATTTCTCGGCCAATTAAACTTCCAATTTATTTGCCTTTTAAAACTATTAAAATTTAGTCTTTTAAACCACAAAGACTTCACCAGGCAAGTATTTATACAATTACTGTTAATTTCCATATCTTTACTAAGATATATACCTAAATTTATAATTTACAAATACTTTCTTCATAAAGAAGTATTTCTCTTTCTTTAAAATATTTGTCTTTATAAAAATTAATTACAATTAACTTTTAAATTTATATAATGTCCTACATATTACTTTTATCCATCTAGTAATTCTCCTAGTTAATCCAGCGTTTGTTATATTTTTAGTATAAAGTCTCCAATACATTTTATCCTTATACGATGTCTTCATGACTATTTGATAGTAAATTGAGCTTCGATAGAGACGATCAATAGGAAATTATAATTAAATTAGCACTGCATATTTGACGGTAAAACTTTTTATAAATTATTTAAAACCACTCTCTTATAATTTTTAAAATGACTACGAGAGCGTCTATAATTTTACTTAGCTATTTCTAATAGCACACTTTTCTTTAAAAATTACAATCATAATCCCCTCCGAACAATTGAACCTTGGTTTTATACCGGAATCAACTCCCCACTTGATTGGTAAATTAAACAATCAACTTGCTAGCCTATTTACATATTTTACCAACAATACAGAATTAAAAATAAATAATGACTTATTTAATATTTATTATTTATTACATTATTAAATTCTTAAATTAATCTTTATCATTTATTTAAATTCATTAAACATTTTTTTAAAATATACTTTCTTACTTTATTTCACTTTCAACTTTTATAAGATTATTTTTATAAACAAACTAAGTCTATTTTTATTCGTTATGTTTTTTTAAAAACAGCATTTTAAAAATCAGATTTAATGTTTCACATTAATTATCTTTATTTTTATCTCGTGATAGCCAATATAATACTTATAATTTTTATAACAGAATTTTTAAAATAGTTTTGGCAACTTTACTAAAAAACTCACAAGCATGTGTGTATATGTCTAACTAACATCTATTTTACAACACAGATACAAACGCTTGTAATAATCTAAAAATAAACTAACAATTTCATTTTTTAAAAAAAATAAATATTTTTAAAATAAATAATATATTATAACAACTTTTAAGATAATAATTCGATATTATTAAAATCAAATATTAATCTTCTATTATGTACTACTAATAATTAAAATATTTATATACACCTATTAAATATTAATCTTTATCAACAATAAATATATGCATTTAATTTTAACTTGTCTTTTTAAAAACTTTTAGCTTTAAACATTTATTTATTAAATTTTAATGCAGTATTAATTATGGCCAGTTTTCCCAACCACATACTATTATCATCTTTATTGAAACGTCTCTCTTAAACATCAGCACAATTTTTACATATCAAACACTCATAAATTACTTTAATTACACTTTTTGAAAGATTGTTATTAACAAAATTAACATCATATAGCTAAATATATCTTAAATTTAAAATTTTTTAAACAGATTGATATAACAATTTATGGAGACCCATACAAAAGGGCACAATATAAACAACTTAAAGTTTAGTATTTTACATAGCTCTCTTCAACTATGTTCTTAAACAATGAATCTGTAATGATTAAAAAGTCAATAATGAATCATCAACATTTTTAACCCTTATCAATCTTCTTAAAGATTAAGATCCATTCAAGTTTAACAGTTTTCAGTTAAATAGCTTGTTTTTTCATTTCACTTCAGCAAATTTTTTACCTCATCCATCTCACAATCTAGATCTTTTATAATATCTTGGGATCCAATTGATTTTCTTATATTCCGCATAGCTTCATTTTGACTTCTCGACTTTTTCAATGTTGTCAATATCTGGGGGATTTTTCCATCGTCCCCCTTTGCCGTTCTCAATATCCATCATCATGCTGACTAATCTGTGTTGATGAGAAGCTCATTTTGCTTTCGGTTTTCATATGAATAATCACTATCACAGTGGTAAGAGCTGGAGTGACAAAAACATATGGAGTGGTTATTAGGAATTTATTTTGCTTAGTTGTTTTAAGACCGCAGCTATTACAAATACTAACAATAAAATAAACAAAAAAGGATTACATTCTTAACTTTCAAGAAAAGGAGGAGAAAAAGAAACAAATGAACCTAAAGCTGGCTATTTATGTTAAGAGTGATTAACAGACTTCACAAAAAAAGTATTTTATGGTGAACTTAAATGTTGGACAGCGTTTTTTAAAAAATCCATTAAAGAAATACAGCATTCATCGAGATAAAATATGGATAGAATATAATAGAGAGCTAAAATTGTATAAGTCTTGAATTTTTTATGAAAGAAAAGTTTGCTTCTAAATCCGTTAAAAGTAATGCTGCAAGAGGAACAGCATATGGATAGTTTTTACCGTTATTGCAAAACTTATAACTTTTTTTTATTGTACCTCTCTCCTTTCTCTTTTTTTTTCTAGAGCTAGGATGGCCTTACTTATTTATGAGTGTCTGTTAATTGTGATATATATATATTATTTTAATTGGTTATAAAATGAATTTCTTCTTAAAATTTTGTTACTTTTAGATTAGGGGAGACTCAACACTTTGCTTAAATAGGACACTTCCTGAGATCTATGCTAAAAGCCAAGAATTGGAAACTATCTTTGAAAGAATAGATGAATTAGAGGTAAATTTTATAGCATTAAGATGAATCAAATTTGCTTATTAAATGCCTCCTACTTTCTTTTTTTAATACTGAGAGTCTAATATAGGTAAAACAGCCTTTAACTGTTTATTGCAGTGCAAAAGTTCTCCAGCATCCATCCATAATGGAATAGTGAAGGAAAATTCAATATTTAACCAGATTAGTTATATGTTAATAAGAATTTGTTTTGTTTTTTTGTTACTATTCTCTAGTGACGAGAAGCTAGATACCCATATTTTGACCAATAATTGGTAGGTAGCTGAATTGTTAATAAGTCAGCCATCTGGAAAAATTCTAAGCCTACTAGACCTGTATGTTGTAATGATAGGTACTTAGCCAAATATGGCGTTGCTCTATGTTATTACAAGTTATTTGAAATCCAAATTAAGAAATAGAGCGAATATTTTTAAAACAAAATAAAACTAGTGAAAAGAAGAGATTCTCTTGATTGTTGATTTACACAAACTCAATTTTGATAAAGTAATAATAATAAAAATAATTTACTGAAATAGTTGTAAAACTGCCCATATCTTAAAAATAATACGTGTGGTTATAAAGAAATCATTCATATTCTCTACGCATTGAATATTAGCATAGGAGGGGAAAATAAACAATTTATGCCTTCTTATGGAAGACAAGAAAAGAATATGGACATGTAAGTAAAGCTTGAATAAAATTCAAATTAAATAGTTTAGATACAAATTTCCAAAAGTCGGAAACAAATTTTTGTACTTTTAAAAAAAAAATTATCATTAGAAACCAGTCAACACTTAGACAATCTCAATATAGATAACAATATCAAACTGTTGTCATAGCAACTTCCTTTTAACAAAAAAATATATATATTGTATAAATCTGTTTAAGCTTAATTAAAGGTAAATCCTATAATATGATTGAAAAACAAATGAATAATAATAATTATCAAATTTAATTAAAGTTAGAATAAAAAAAAAAAAACAAGCTGATATTGGGTAGTAATATAATATCTCATTATGTATTGGAAATGACTATATATACTGGATAATAAAAGAAGTAAGGGGAAGATATTGGCAAAGTGTGCATCAAGAGTATCATGTAACTTATAAAATTTAAGGAATCTGTCAAATTGTGAAAAGATTCAGAGTTATAACAGTTGTCTCTCACCATTCTAAATCAATGACTATTATTCCTCTTCAATAAATACAGCTATTAAAATAGTTTTCATTACTAATTTAAACACAGCTATAATGATAAATTTTTGTAAGATTGAAATGACAAAAATTGTATTCTTAATTAACTGGAGTATACCAGCTGAAGCCTGAGTAATGTAGCTCTTGCAGCAGTAAAAAAGCCTGTAATGAGCCTAGTAGGTGATGGGGTAAGACAGGGGTCCCCAACCTTTTTGCACTTAAGAGCACATTCTGTAATACCGGCGAGGTGGCGGGCACCATTTATTTTTTTCAATGTAAATTTATAGTTGGATATTGTTAATAATATGCATAATGTACAAAAAAATATTTATTTCAAAAATAAAATTTTAACATATAATTATGCCCTACAATTTGATTACAATGTAATACAATAATGTATAAGAAATTTTAAAAATGAAATTTATTTGTATCAGATAAATAATTTTTTATCGTGTTCAAATAGCGGCAGGCACACATAAAATGGTGCCCGCGGGCATAGGGTTGAGGACCCCTGGGGTAAGATGTAGCTATTGCTTTTCTGCAATAGAATTGTTTTCTCATTATCTGCAGTTACGTAACCTGCCTATTGAAGGAGAAGATTATTGATGGTAAGAAGAAGCTGACCCGAATCAAACAACATATATGCATTTAATTTTGATACAGAATACAAAGTGTTTAAATTTTAAGTTGTCAATGAAGGCATAAAAATATATCTGATATTAAGTTTAGTGAGTTAGTAAAGAAGCTGTGATTAAAACATGTAAATAAGAGACTTCACTAATTAAAAAAAACTATTTATATATTTTTGGCGGGAGTATTAAGAATTGTCTTAAGTTATACGTGTGTGTGTGTGTTTACAAATACTGATAATGTAAGGTGAATAGACATTGTTATATACATTTAATCATCATTTTTCTTTTTCTAATTATTTTTGTTATTCTATTAATAAGCTAATAATTTTAATATTGAAAGTGAATGCGTTGGAGAGAAAAATTTTGAAATAGGTGGAAGCCTGTCTGAATTTTATTAATTATCGTTGCCTATTTTTCCCCATCATAAGTGCCTTAAAAGGATTGCAGTGATCTATAAATGTGCAATGTTAATATTCCTCAATTGTCATAAATAAACTATTTTTGTTAATTTTTTACTTATCTGCATTGTTCTTAACTTATTGATCCTATACCAAATGTATAATCGTGAGAAATAATGTTTTGGGTTGTGGGAAAGGTTTAGATGTTATTGGGAAAAATTGGGATGATGTTGCCATAGGGTATTAATAGATGTTCTTCCTGAGAAAAAATGGTGTTAAAATTTAAGGGATTGTATTTAACGAGCAAAGATTCTGCAGTTAGTGTCACATCTTAAATAAAGTAAATTGATTTGGAAAATTTCATTCAGCTAAATTTTATATAGATGGTATTAGTAGATCAAAGCAAAATAAAAATAACAGTAGCTAATTCTCCATACAGTAATGCCACCAAGTGTGTACTTTAGTAATCGATGGATGCAAGAAGGTTTGTGCATAAAATCTCTAACTAGTGCCTATTCATCCAATATCTCCAAACCAGTTTCTAGCTTGGGACACTGCACTTAGATCTTAGGATTTAATGCAACTCTCCAACAGCCATCTTTTACCTGGTTAGGTAACTATGAAGCTAGGAGCTCAAGATGAAAACTCAGTACTGTTTTCAATCCAAGCTCATTCGCTTTTATAATCATATAGATCTGAACTCAGTTCAGCATCTAAAAATTTTAGCGTCTTTGGTTTTTCAAAAACCACAGTCACCATTATTCCGTAGGTGTAAAACTGTCAAATCATCACATGATCACCATTTCATATGCCTACACAGACTGTTAATAACAGTGGCAAACTCTCCATACAATAATGCCACATAGGGCGAGCGTTAATAATCATTAGTTGCAAGAAGGTATCAGCCTAAAAGCCCTATCTAGTACTCACTCGTCCAATATCTCCAGACTAGTTTCTAGCTTGTGGCTTTTATAAGCGAGAAGCCTTGGATTTAAGAGCACTGCACCTAGGTCTTGGGATCTAATGCAATTCTCTATCAGCCATCTTTTATACTATTTAGTTAACTATAAAGCTAGATAAGGATTTTATGCACAAACCTACTTGCAACCATTGGTTAATAAGTCTTGCACTTAGTAGCACTACTGCATGGAGAGTTTGCTATTGTTATTAACAGCCTATGTAAGCATAATATTGTGATCATGTGATATTTTGATGGTTTTATACATATCCTACCCATGGGATGAGATATTAAACTGAGTTCAGATCCATATAACTATACAAGTAAATGAACTTGAATTAAAAAAAAATATTATTGGGTTTTCATCTTGGGCTCCTAGCTTTATAGTTAACTAAATAGGTAAACGCTGGCTGCTGGAAGATTGCATTGGACCTTAAGATATACAGTGCTCTCAAATCCAAGGCTCCTCACTGATGAAAGCCATTAGCTAGAAACTAGTCTAGGGATATTGGATGTAATAGGCAGTAGATAGGGATTTTATGCACAAACCCTCTTGCTTCTATTGATTACTAAAGCTTGCATTTGATGACACTACTGTATGGAAAATTTGCCACTGTTGTTAACAGCCTGTATGAGTGTGTGAAATAGTAGTGATCATGTGATAAAATAAAAATATTTGCATAGCTTATTGCTCGGAATATCTTAAGAAGTTTGAGTATTGGGATTAGCAGTGTTGAGCCATGATCATCAGCTCTATAATGTACCACTCCACTAAACCATGCAGTACTTGGAGAGAAATTAGAATTTTGAGTGTGGTACTTCAATATTTTATAAAATCTATCAAAGCATTGAAAAGATAATTTTCCATTGTACAAATGTAGTGTAAATAGCAACCAAAATTAGCCAATAGAATCATTATTAGCAAGGTTGGTTAATGTCTTGAATTTTATATAAAATACTACTTCTTAAGAAGATTAATTTTGTTGTACATTTTTATTTGGCATAGAAGCGATATATACAATACAGTCATCAAAATGACATGAGAAAATTTAACAAGGAATTTACAAAAAAATTCCAAGGAAATGGGATATATGTTGGTAAAAAAAAAGTTTTGAGGGGGTGACATAATCATTTTACTATTCGTTTATAAAATGAATTTTGTTATAAAGAATCTGACCATATATGTGAAAATCTAAAAATCTTTTTGAAAATAAGTAATGTTTAGAGGATTATGTTTTTAGTAATGATAGTGCTATAGTTACCACATAGATTTGCCTGTTAATAAAAAATGGTATGAACATAGGTATGTGTTCACTAACTTTTAGGATAATAATACATTTACATCACTTTGAACATGAAAATTATCATCTTTTGATAGCAGATGCATTTAATTGTTGGTCAGAGAATTTTTCATTATCTCTGCTAGGTTATCTTATTTTTAGAAATCCCAGTTGGAAGACAAGACAAAGATAATATGATTTCCATAATTATGCATGTCCCAGAGTGCAGTGCGGATGACTATGTACAGAATTTTAGATCTGATTATGAGGAGAAATTTTTAATTGCCATTTAATGTAGAAAGTTTTGGATTGTTTGCGACTTTTCAGTATAGAGTTTTACATTGTTATTTGAGTTGAATAATTGTGAATGAAGATGCTGTGTGTCGATTATGAAATGGAGTTGCTAGAAAAATTTGCAATCAAAGGCAAAGCCAGGATAATATAGCAAAATGGGTTTATAAACACATAACCAAAACCTTACTGTGCACTACAAAATACATAAGATGATTCATCAAATACTGGGAACCAATCCAACTTTAATAATCATCAACAGTTAGCAAAAACTACACCAATCATCTTTACAAATGATATACAGGGAACTATCATCCATTCTTATAGCCCATAATTTAAACTAGAAATATTTTTACTAAATAGCTACAGCTGAAAAACAATAAAATTTCCAACCTCAAGGTATATCTATTGGCTGATTCATATTTGTATCTGTTTTTTTAATGTTAAATCAGGCAGGAAAATCAATATTTTTGGTAACTCGCATTTCTAGAGTAAGTTTCTCCTTTTTACTCAATCACCCCTAAAAGATATCCATTAAGTTAGTGAATCTTTCAGTTTATATTCTTTTATTTTGGAGTGAAAGAAATTAAATAAGCAAATTAATTTTTTTAAAACGATTTATTTAACTAGGATGTTATGTGATATAATTAACAGAAAATTTTGATGCTGTAAATGTTTTATTATTATTCCGTATAAAATATAATTAATAGACATTAATATACTCTTTTGAAAAAAAAAAAACTTTAGGTATAAACCAAGAATAATGACTATTTAAAAATTATATTCCCATAATGTATATTTAGCAATGCTGAAGATCCAAATAACTTAATGAATTTAATTATTTTGATAATAAGTGATATGGATTTGTTAGTGTTTTTTCGTCTTGATCAACTATTTGAGTATTTATTAAAATTTTCAATGATATTTAATTTTACTACTTTAGATTTTATACAAAAGAAATGTGTTAAAGATTCCATATTGTTTGTGGTCAGATTTATTCTCTAAATAAGAAAACGATTGCATATTCAGAGATTTATATATCAAAAGTAGTCGTTACAAATAAATATGACAGGGATAAAAAAAATGATGATAAATATGTAAAAGAAAGATTTAGTTAGTCAGTAAAATAAGCAATGGTTGTATTCAAGGATTAGTTTTTATTATGCATTGCATGATTGAGAATTCGTCATGGAATTATCTGCATTTTCCAATATTAGAAAGAAAAATAGGGATCAGAACTATTCGTATTTATTGATCTCATGGAAGGAATGTTTGGGTCGAACTGTTTACTTCTCACTTTATAATTTATTAAATCTAATAATGGAGTTGATATTAATTGATTAATGAAATCTATACATATGTTGGAATATTATTTGGATTATTATTATGCATTTCAGATTAGTCGGACAAACTGAAGTTTTTTTATTTCTTGAAATAGCTTTCGTTTGATTATTTACAATATTTTTTTTATACCTAATTACTTCACAATCATTTTGTTATTAATAAACATGTATTTTTGTGTTAATAAATAATTATATTGTAATAAATTTTCTAAAGTATTTTATTGAATATCTTTTTCTCATAAAATCTCTGCCTTGTGTTTTTGAATTGAGAGTTCCACGTGCAGTCATTATTACATCTGATTGGCTGTCATATAAGCATTTTTAAGGTGCATCGGTCAAAGGTTTCAGCCTTTCACATTATTATGAATATCTTTAATTAAAAATATCCCTATTGAAGCAATTTAATGCTTTATTAGTGTGTGCATTATGTTTTAAATACCCACAGTAAATATACAAAATAGTATTCATTAAATTAAAAAGAAAATTCATTAGATCAGGGGTGGGAAACGTCTGACCCTCAAAAGCTCTTAATATGGTCTACGGACATTTTTAAAAATGTATATAGAATGCTCCTATATAAAATGGCTATTTAAACAAGAGCATAGTGCAAATAGATAATTCAGAATTAAGTAAAGTAAAATATCTATTTTCTCAACTACATCTATTTCTGCAACTTTTATAATAGTTCTAGTTCATTCTATCAGAGATGCAATAGTCGTGCAAATTATGATCTGTCTGATTACGATTTAATCTACGATGCTGAGGCCATTCTGATTCTTTTTATATAAAGAAATAGTAAATTGATGAGCTGATATGTCTGGAAAGTATTTCAGTTAATGAAGAACACAATTTATCAAAACCTTGGGGAAGGAAGAAATATTAAAATAGAGCTCGATAAGTCAGAAAATTCTGTGAACGCAAATTACTTTATTTCAAAAAAAATAACAAACTCAAAACCATTTTCTGAAGGGGAGTTTTTAAAAGACTGCATCCCAGGTGATGTACAATTAATCTGTCCAGAACATCAAAAGAAATTTGGGAATATAAATGTGCCACAAAGAATAGTTATAAGACAAATTTTAAAAATGACGTTAATTTATTTTTTATTCACAAAAAAGTATGGCCCTTATTTAAAAAGAGAAAGTTGAAATTGATGTAAAGTTGAAAAAGTTTCCCATCCATAATGATTAGGAGTAAATTAATTAAACTTTTGACCAAATGTAGCAGGCCAAGTTTTAAAGTCGATATTTTTGTATGACCTATTTTAAATATCCAAATGGCCCTTTGGAGAAAAATGCTTTGCCATTTCTGCATTAGATAATAGTTAAATAATTGAGTTACAAGACAACAAACAATATGGCTAAATCTTAATATACTTATGATATTTTATATATGTGTGTCATTCTCCAGTAGTTGAATCATTACTGTTTTTAATGACTATGACATTTTTTTAAAACTAAAGTTAGTATTTAACAACTAATAATAAAATAATTATTTAGATATTCAAAATAGTTCAACAAAGATACAAAAAAGTTGCAATTGACCAGTAAAATTTCTACTGAGATGAGACAATTAATGAAGAAAAGAAGGAATGTGAAAATATATAAAAACGATGCATTAAGAAGCATTGAATATCTAGAATTTTGTAAAAGGTGCAAAAGAGAGTTATATAAGAAAATATATAAATGCAATTTATCCACTCTACTTTGAACACTTTTTCAAAGTAGAATGGATAAATTGTATTTATATAAGATATTACAGCAAAATAAAGGAAGTGGTGAATTTGGTAATATAAAAAAATATAATTGTGAATTAGCAAGGAAAACTATAGAAGAGAATAAAAGCCTCAAAAATGTAAAATAACATTTTGATACTGATAAGAAACTTATTTCTGAAATAAGAATAAAAGATGGAACTATTATTAAAAAGAAAGGTGATATCATGAAATGTGTAGAAGAGTTCTATCAAGAATTATATGACAATAAAGAACACGAAAAAATATCCCTTACAACTAGTATATTTTGTGAATTGCCTAGGATTTTAAATAAAGAAGTGAGGCGTGCAGTTAAGTCCATAAAGAAGGGAAAAGCTCCAGGTAGTGGGTTTATAATTGATATATTAAAAGAAGCAAGTAAAGAAATTAAAAAAATTATTGACCAAGTTATATACCTTTTACCAAGACAATTACAACTTGTCTGCAGCAAACTTTGGATTTTCACCAACCAAAAAAAACAAGCTGGATTTAAAAGTGGTTTTAATACAGTGGATCATTCCAAGAATTGGGAGAAATTATAGAAAGGACCAATGAATATGAGTTTACCATTATGATCTAGATATATAGTTTACAAAAAGGCATGCGATTCTATAAACATTTCTTTAATGATTAAAGCATTGGATCATCAAGATATAAATTCAGGATATTGTCATATTCTGAAGAATATTTATAAAAATGCAACAGCAATTATTAGATTACATAATGATATTAGGAAGGATAACATTGAAAAGGATGTATGATATGATGATTCTATATCCAAAACTTTTTACAGCAGTTTTGTAAGAACTATTTTGTGGATTAAATGGGAAGCTAATGGAGTAAAAGTAAATGAAAATTATTTAAGCCATCTCAATTTTGCAGATGATGTGATCATTTGTGCAAATAATGCTTTAGAGCTTCAGGAAATGTTGCAAGAGTTATCAAATGAAAGTTAGAAAGTAGGACTAAAGATAAATACTAAAAAACTAAAGTAATCTTCAGTGAATTTTCTCAGAAGAAAATAAAAGATTAATAGTGATGATTTAGAAGTTAATAATTACAAATATCTTCAGATTATTATTACAGATGGAAACTTAATGTGTGAAATTAAATTAGGTTGGAGTGCTTTTGATAAAAATAATTTAATATTTAAAGGAAATATACCTATTTATTTGAAAAGCAAAGTTTTTAATAAGTGTGTTTTACTCATTCTTACTTATGGATCTGAGATTTGGACACTTAACAGAAGAGCAATACAAAACTTCAGATCACTCAACAAAGTATGGAGAGATCTATGTTAAAAGTAACAAGAAGAGATCGAAAATTAAAATACATGGGTGGGAGAACAAACAGGTATTACTGACATCGTTGGAATAATTAAGAGACTGAAGTGGAGTTGGGTTTGACATATTTCTAGAAAAGATAATAATGGATGGATAATTGAAATCTTAAACTTCATTCCAAGAGATTGTAAAAGACTAAGAAAAAGTATATGAGATGGATGGATGAAATAAGAAAGTGTGCTGAGGTAGATGATGTGGAGAGGCTAAAAATCAAAAAAACTGGATTGATAATGGTTGAAGGCGATGATACCTAAAAATAATGTAATTGGGGGGGGGGGGTATACAAATATTTGTAAATATTAATCATATAATTATCTGATTTCATGCAAGAAACTTTTAAGAGCTTTGTATGACCTAAACTTTATAGAAATTTTTTTAATATATATTTGTTACAATATGTACTGCCAATTTTTTTTAATTCCTGTTTTAATTTGTATTTTAGGCGTTTGTAACCATCGTAAAAAAAGACGTTACTTTGATGGAAGAACACGTTAATAGAGCTGAGGAAGAGTTAGGATCTTTCTCACTGAAAAAAGTTTTTACTTCTATTCCTATGTTCAAAGGAAGTGTAAGTTATCATGTCAGAATTGTGTTTGCATGCATCTTGATTTTATTACAAAATTATCTTTTACTAGTTAATTAATTATTACGAAATTAATTTTTTTACAAATATTTTTTCAAATGAATTTAACTCTTGAGAGGTCATGGCTGATCTGAGAGCTACAAACTCTTTTCTTAAAAATTGTTATGTATATCTGGTTCAAGGACCTAACCAGCTACATGTTTGTATTTGGTTAATGCTAACCCACAGTGTTTAAACCTTCATTTCGGTTATAACGTATTTCATAAGAGTGTGTGATATTTGATAATAATTTGTATCTGAGAGATACGACAAACTCCAAAGTTGGTATTGATGTAATATTTGTTCTGCATCGGCTATTGCAAATGTTTTGCAAAGCCAACTATTGAAGATTCTGATTAATTAATATTAAAAATATTTTTTGGGTTGTACTTCTAGCAGTATTCATGTTTCCATTATTTGGACAAAAAAATTTTTATTCTTTATAATTTGTATATTTCCTTTGTTTAATAATTTTTAAGCTGTAATTGAAAATAAACTTTAAGAATCATGTATTTTATTATATAAATATAATAATGCAAATTTGCAATGTGTTTAAATTGGGGGGGGGGGGGGGGGCATTTCAGGGCATACTAGTAACAAATGTATCTCTAGGATACCCACGACTTATTCTATAATTTTTTTTAACACATATCTCCGCAGGTTTAAATAATCCAAATATTTAACCATTAACTGATTATATAAATAGGAAATTGTTTTAAATTATTAGAAGCTAATAAAATTACCTTTGAAATGATGTATATTTGCTCGTGCAGATTTTATACATATATAACATGGCTTTTCATTTTTATTGATGGCTTTAAGGTGAAATCTCTTATTTTTACATTAATGCCATTATTGTATATGCTTGTATCAAAAGGGCAATTTATTTTGGGAAAATTTTGAAGAAAAAATTCTAATCCTCAACATTGTACTTCACGATTGTCCAATATTAGCAATAGATATTTTAATATTTTAATTTGCGAAGTGCCGATAGTTGAAAACTGAAATAAATTGAAATACTGCCAAATCTTTAGCGCTCGTTACAATACATAACTGACAGCCAATCAGATGTCAAGGATAGCCCTCTAAAATGACATCAAACCTAAACACACAACAAAGATTTTGCGAGAAAAAGGCAGCCACCCTTCTCTCAACTTTTCTTTCTTTATATCTAAGCCAGTCATAAGCATTTAGGTTTGAAAGCTTGAAGCTTTAAATATCTTCACAATTAACTCACTGAGTCTAAATCATAAACGTACAACGCAAAATCCTATGATTTACTACGAAGTAGTTTTTAGAATACATAACAAGCAGTAAAGTATGTAAATAATATTTTAATTTGCGAAGCACCAATAGTTCAAAACTGAAATAAATCATAGGATTTCGCGTTGTACATTTATGATTTAGACTCAGTGAGTTAATTGTGAAGATATTTAAAGCTTCAAGCTCCTTATGTTACATATCTGTAGTACAAGCTTAAAAAGCAAAGTCACGCGATATATGACTTGCCTTACTGATTATTACAATAAAAGGTTTTTGCTAACAAGTGTTTAAAAAATACAGTGAATAAATTGCATTTATATAAGCTTATTCTAAAATCAAATGTTGTTGGACATATAAAGTGAAAAGACAATTGAAGAACTTCCTATAAGGGTGTCTTATGGTAAACTTGAACATAGTTTTCATGGGAGAAGTAGACTTTGCTTAAATTATAAGGATTATCTCGAAGACATTCTAAAGAAGTAGAACATTGATTGTTTCCATTGGGAGGGTAGGCAGAGAATAGAATACATTGGAGAGCTATAATTAAACATAGTATAGGAGTATTTTACAAAGAAAAACTTTCTGGTAAAGAAATTAAAAGACAACATCATAAAATATCAAAGAAACAGAAAAATGGACCAGCATGTTCTATGGACATATTTTTGCTTCACAGATTGGTTTGTAGGATTAACTTGTCTTTAGTTGTTTTTTTTTTTAATCATTTTTTTTTTCTTGAATCAATGCTGATGATAATGATGATCATATCATTGTTCGACAATAATCTATTATCTTTAATACTGTTCCATTTAATATCCATTGATGGCTCAAAACGTGTAAAACATGGCTCGATGGAGTGGATTACTGCTCTTAATACAGATCTTTGTACTTAAACTTATAAAAAAAAATTGTAATCTCATCTTAATTCATTAAACTCCAACTAAAACATATTGCTTGACAAACATTTTAGTATCATCAAGATTAAAATATTGCAATAATATATAACCAATTTCTCTTCCGTTTTTTAGCTTTCAAAGTAATCCAAAGAAGATTCTTTTTAAAATCTGCCTGACATTTAAAAATAAGCATATGATTAATCAATCTTCTTAAGAAAACTTCTTTGTATTGGTAATGTTTAATAAATTGCAACAACAAATAGACCAGAAAGTTCATATATTTGAATAAATAAGTAAAACATGTTTATGGCTTTAATGCTCGGGAAATCATAAGAAGTCCGAGCGCCAGAATCGATCCTGGGATCTCCTGATCCCAAGTCAGACGCTCTACCAACTGCGTCAGATCTGCAAGCACCAGAATCGATCCTGGGACTTCCCTATCCCAAGTCACCTGCTCTACCAACTGCGCCGAGTGCCAGAATCGATCCTGGAACCTCCCGATCCAAAGTTGAATGCTCTTCCAACTGCACCAAATCATGCAGGGCTAAATGTTAATGGCTTTATTGCTGGGGAGTTCATAAGAAGTTCGAGCACCAGAATCGATCCTGGGATCTCCTGATCCCAAGTCAGACGCTCTACCAACTGCGCCGAGCGCCAGATCTGCAAGCACCAGAATCGATCCTGGGACTTCCCTATCGCAAGTCACCTGCTCTACCAACTGCGCCGAGTGCCAGAATCAATCCTGGAACCTCCCGATCCCAAGTTGAATGCTCTTCCAACTGCACCAAATCATGCAGGGCTAAATGTTAACGGCTTTATTGCTGGGGAATTCATAAGAAGTTCGAGCACCAGAATCAATCCTGGGACCTCCCGATCCCAAGTCAGTCACTTTACAATTGTGTCAAACCGCAAAGAGTATATATTTGAATAAAGTACTATTACATCTTACATTGCCTACAAATTAATTTATAGTAAACAGGGAAAAAGAAAATTTCGTTTTTTCTTAACTAGTCGCATATGAAAATTATATGAAATATAATATAATATTAGATGATACCTATCCAATCTTTTTCTTTAAACTCTTATCAAAATTATAGAGTTTTTTTAAAATTCATATATGCAAATTTTATTTATGCATACACAATTATGTACTAAAACAGGAAAAACTCACTATACATATTGCCACATACAGCAAGCTAGAGTAATCAATGGATGTCAGAAGGTTTGTGCATAAAATCCCCATCTAGTGCCTACTCATCCAATATCTCCAGACTAATTTCTGGCTTGTGGCCTTCGTATAGTGGCAATACGTATAGTGAGTTTTGCCTGTTTTAACAACAGTTGTACACAAGCATAAGAAGTGGTAGTCATGTGATGTTTATTGACAATTATTTACTCACTTTTAGGAATTCTTGCTTTCAAAGTTAGAATATTATAAGTTAGACAAATACGTTATTTTTTGTCAAGCGTTGGTGGCATAATGGTTAGCATAGTTGCCTTCCAAGCAGCTGGTCCGGGTTCACTTCCCAGTTGACGCATTTGACATATGAAAAAAAAATGTTATTTTTTTTTATTTAAAAAAAATTCTTTTTACTAATAATTTACTATATATATTTTTTCTTTCAGAAATCTTCTCTAACAACTAAAACAGATAAAAAATCATTAAAATATGAGCCACCAGAAATATTCCGTACATCAGATTATTTTAAAGAAACTCAAGTTCCTACATAAATATGCAATAAAATAGTAATCTATTATGTATTTGAGTGTATTTCTTACATTTTACCAAAAATATGTGCTTTTTTTTTTTGTTCAGTGAAAGATGTTTTTGGTTTGTTTGTTTTTTTTTTTTAAAAAAAGTGGTGTAATTAATATTTAACTTTCATTGACATTCCTTTTTATGTCTTTCTGTATTAAAATTGTAAAATATTTATATATGATTAAAATCTTTACATACAATTTTTTATTATTATTTTATTAATATGTAATATTTTTGTTAAATTTAATATAACAAAAACTGAAAAAAATATAGTATCTTTCTAAGTACGACAAACATATATTTGAAATCATTTCGTATATATGGGGAAAAAATAGCAGCTTTCAAATTGGTTGCTGAAGGACATAGGCCTTCTTAGAAGCTTCTCATAACGAATGAGTGGAGGAATATAGGATGTAACATTAACTGTATTTCGCATATAACTTCATTTAATATTAACAAATCAACTATTAAATCATGTTTACAATAGACAATATCAGAGTAAAGAGATTTAAAAAATTATCTACCCTTGGATAGGAATGGCATAAATGAAGATAAATTTATTAGTCTCATAAAAAAACAAAGTCGGTTATATAAACAAGGAGATAGACTCTTGATAACGCGTTATCATTTTAGAGTTACTATTAATTTTTTGGAATATTTATAATCATTCAATATTTATCTAATTCCGGCTCAAGATCAAATTGGCTATGGGAATATCTGAATTTTTTTAGATACATTTTAGGGTGTGTCTGTTCGTGTATAAAGTTTTTCTCTTGTCAAACTATCGATAGATTTGTAATGGGTATCAGAAGTGAACAGCTAACATAACTTACGGATAACTTCTACAAGAATATGTGGTAGAAGAGCTGTGCACCTCTCATAGATAATCATTAAAAATGGTAAAGCTCTTGGAAGTTTTTAAAAACATTTATTTCTATGTAATTCAAGGCTAGAGAATTGTTAGCCTAGGTTTTGTCTCACATCATTGAAACAAAAAATATGTGTCTAAATTATGGCTTAAATGAAATATATTGGCAGTTATCAAATGCAAGAAATTCCATAGATGCTAAAAAATTTCACTTTATGTCTTTGTTAAGCATACCTCACAAACATGTTAAAAGCAGCACATTGGATTCTTGTTGTACTTCAACATCTAAGTCCATCTTTTTACTTATAAAATTGGTATTTAAACTGGTTTACATTCTCAAATTGATGATCATCCAAGCTAAAAGTTGCTGAGGATTTTTCTTCCCTCATTAGCTAATGAAGAACCAAAGTTGTTATATATTGCCTTCAAGATATTAGGAACATCTTGCAATTCATCTTTTGAACCAACAAAAATAGCACAGTCATCAGCACACTGTAAATCCAAGTTCTTATTTGCACCTTTAATCGATTTAAATTAAGAAAATTTCACCATCAGATCTACATTATATGTTGATCTCTGTTTGATTTAACTGCTTGTATGCAATTCCAAAGGCCAGATAAAACTGAAATCAATGTTGGAGCAAGTAGACAACCTTGTTTAAATTAGTTTTCATTTCAAATGCCTCAGATATTCAATCTGTAGTAATAACATTTTTTCTTGTTCTATCGTTGAGAAGCTGTATAATATGAATAAATTTTGGTGAACAACCAATTAATTTCAAAGAATACCATAGACCTGTCCTATTAACTGAATCAAATGCCTTGACTAAATCAATAAAACAATATGTAAATTATCTCTCATCCCATCATGCAGAAGCTGTATAATATGAATAAATTTTGGTGAACAACCAATTAATTTCAAAGAATGCCATAGATCTGTCTTAATAACTGAATCAAATGACCAGATCGACAAAAGGAGTACAAAAATGCCCCTTTTTTCCAACATTTTTCTTGCATTTGCTTGGCAACCAAATCCATATCTGTAAAAGTTTTGAGTCTCAAAAACCACATTGTGTTTCTTGTAACCATTCATCTATGAATGGAAACAATTGTTCAAAAAATCCTTGAAAATACCTTTCCTACAGTGGATAATAATGATATTCCATAAAAAGTACTGTAATATTAACTATTCTTTTATTTCTAAAAACTGGAACGATAGAAACACCCTTAAGATTAAACAGCACAACTTCATGGGTCCATATATTTCTTAAAAAAACTCCGATATTTTTAAAACTAATATATCGCATTTTAAACTTTTCCAAGTATTTAATTAGTCCCTGCAGCCTTTCCATTTTTATGATAGCTTTAAAGTCCATTTGATGAACAAAGAAGTCTATGCACTTATATATATTAGTAAAACAAATAGTTTTAAAATCATGATGATTTTTTTTATAATACGATATAAGATGAATAAATTTGATTGGATTAGTTCACTAAGATATATTCAAAACTAGAATCTGGTCAATGTGTGATTATTTCTAAATAATCCATAACAGAAAATATTATTGAAAAATTATTTTTTTAAGATAAGAGATAATACAATTTATCCAAACCACTTCGAACACTTTTTAACAAAACCCTTTATTTGTACATACATACATACACTTATGTTTTGATTGTCCTGCAATCTTCTTCAGAGCCAGTTCACTTTAATCTCTGATTAAAATGAACTAACTCTGAAGAAGACTGCAGGACAGTTGAAACGTAGGTATATGTATATATAGTGAACTGGCTCTGAAGAAGAATGCAGGACAGTCGAAAGGTAGACGTATGTACACATAAAAGGTTTTGCTAAAAAGTGTTCGAAGTAGTTTAGATAAATTGTATAAGATATTACAGCAAAATAAAGAAGTGATTTTGGTAATGTAATGGATAATGTTCATCAATAGGTTGGATAAAGCAATTGTCTAAACACAAGAATTAAATCAAGATGTAAAAAGTGGGATGATGATTTCTAAGGTTTTGTAAAAGCTGGCTGCAAGCATAGAACAATGTTTAATCTATAAATTTAATTTTTTTTTACAATTTTCATTATATGTAATGCAATTTTGCATAGTTCAACAGATTTAACAAACTGAATGGAAATCACTTAGCAATGAAGTAGTCTGCAAGTTCAAAGAAATATATATATATATGCTGGTTTGGCATGAAATGTGCATCTTGAAGCTCATACATCTTTTCCACATTTTTAGTCATATATTTATTATTACATCGCTCCACAGGGTATTAAAAGCAGATAGAAATCAGTCCCTATCTTGCAGAAAAGTGATATAGTGAAAATTACACAACAGAAATATTCATTAAGTGAATAATCTTTAGTCTAATGAATAACTAATAAAAATTATTAATGTAAAACAAGTTTAGCTTTAGCTAAATTTGTTGTGTAATATTTAAGATAAACTTATGCAAAACATTTTGATTATGGAAGAAACTAGTTAGCTTTAGATTGTAGGACCACTTAGTATCATGCTGTGATTTGCTTTATTTTTTAGATATGGACCCAAATAAAATAAATAATTATTGAAGATAGTTTTAAACTGTAACTAAGGTATTATTGAAGATAATTTTGATACTTTAAGAAAATAATAATAATTTTCACAATATTGAGTATTATCATAGAAGATAGCTTATTTGATAGTAAAATTCTAAAATGCAAGAGTTGGTTAGAAACCTTTCAAATTGAATGTAACATATGCATGATCAAAGAAAAGTATTAACAGATGCTTGAAAATGAAGATCCGTCAATCAAGATAACTTCCAGGTTGATATAATGACGAAAATGTTTGTACAACTAAATGAATAGCGTGGATTGCAAAATAGGAAAGAATAAATCACTCCTAGAAAAATAAAATCAGAAGCATGAAACTATTTACAGTGAACTATATGTATCACATCACCGTATGTGGCTTTATTAAGTGAATAATAGCGTCCAAAATAAAATTTAGATTAGTAGGTGAATGTGATCGATCTGGAACTGAAAATTCAAAATCATTGGGATCAATAAAGAATTGGGTTTTGAGTCCTATAAGATGCGGAAAAAAACATTGCTGCAATAGAACAAAGAAATGTTATTCTGCTTAGAGGTTATTTTCTTGCAAACTTAAGTACTGGAGAGTTAGTAAAATGAGGTTGTTATAGCATTGTAAAATGGAATAAGAAAGTTAATGGTAACAAACATCCATAATTAGACTTATTGAAAAATGATTAAGCATATCAATTTGGCATGCATGTCAGTAAATTGTTAGGTCACATGACCTAATTTGCCATATTTTTAACAAAAGTTCATGACCAAAGCACTAATGATTATTGCAACTGAATGCATAAAGATGTGGTGAGATAATTTGTTATCTGAACAATCTTGGTTTCCTTTTACTAGATTATCCACATTGAAAAATTCAAATGGTATATCAAGTTAACTTCTAACAATATTAATAAGTTGTGCAATATATTTTAAATAGACAACGTGAGGAGATTCAAATGGTGCATGGACCTTTAATTTCACAGGGTTTTTTAACATTTAACTTTTTATTTTGCTTTTAAACATCGTACTGAATTTTAGACCTGCAAATCTATAAGAATGGCTAGGAATTTTAATCAGATTATATTTATAATTTGCAGATTGAAGATGGAAGAGATAGTATAAGTTGATATCAATATACTTATAATCTTCAATAATCACATGATCACATTTCCTATACTAGCACATTAATTGTTGATAAACAGAGCAAAACTCTCCACAAGCCAGAAACTAGTCTGGGGATATTGGATGAGTAAGCATTAGATAGGGATTTTATGCACAAGCCTTCTGGCATCCATTGATTACTCTGTTTAGCACAGGTGGCAATACTGTATGGAGAGTTTTGCTCTGTTAATCTTCAATAATATTAATAAAAGGTAGTGTCAAAATATTTGCAAAATGTTTCACAAGTAATTTAGTTTACCAAAGATTTGGAAAAATAAGTATTTGTTCTTCATAAATCAATGAAATGAATAGCAATATTTTTTTAAGATTATGTAAATTAAAACAGGCAAAACTCTCCATACAGTAGTGCCACTCAGTGGCTTGTGCATAAAATCCCTATCTAGTGCCTATTCATCAAATATTCCCAGTCTAGTTTTTAGCTTGTAGCTTTCATCATTGAGGAGCCTTGGGTCTGAGAGCACTACACCCAGATCTTAGGATCTAATGCAACGCTCCAGCCTGTTCTAACAGCTTGAGCAAGCATAAGAAATGGTGATCATGTGATTATGCAAATCACTTGGGGGTTTTTTCGTGTAATTTATATTGACAAAATAATCATCAGAAAGCATGCTTTTAGCATATAAATTAAATAATGATTTTGACTTAATAATTTTTTTTGGAAAAATTAGTTTTAAATTTTAATGTAGTAAAAAATCTATTCAGCCTACTGGACTATACAGAAACTGGAAAAAGATAACTATGCATACCTATGAATTATTTTCAGAAATAGGATGGTTATTATTTCTTATATTAATACAATATTATCACTGGTAAAATTTTAAATTCTTTATTTTCTTTTTAAGAACAAAGGTTAATATAATTAAAATAGTAAAAACATTTTGGAAAAGTCTTTAACAAAGCAACAGAATTTATTCTAAAGCAAAATATTAAGTATTTTCCAGGAAGATTGGGAATTTGCAATCTAATTTTTAAATCTTATCAGACAAATAATTCATTTTGACAGTGACTTTCTTTTTTGTTTCCCAGAAAACTCATTCTAGAATAATTATATGAATTGTTGTACTTATTTAGAATTATTAAAAATTGTAGATACATCTTGTATTTATTTTTTCTGTAGCTATCACATTTTTGTGAATAACTTCAAAATTTTGTGTAAAAGAAATAGAAAATATTTTTAAATAGCTTGCTAAGATTAAAATAATTGTATTTATTTTATTGCCAACTATTACCATGCTTTCACTCATATTGTTAAAACAAAAATCCATAGTCGAACAAATTAACTTTTCTTATTTATGTAAATAAGCATTTATTTTTTATAGCGCTATGTTTTTATAAATTGTAATACATTAAAGATCAGCCTTTTCAAGCTATTGTGCATGCGCTTTTTACAAGTGTTAATAATAAATGCTTTTACTCCCCACACAAGATATAGTATTTAGGAAAGAATAAAATGAATCCACTTATTCTTTCCAACCCAAATGCTTATATATGGGCCAATCTTAAGTACTGGAAGTGAAAGCGTGAGGATAGACCATTCACTTTAAATTACTGTTTACGATGTCTAAATGAATGACGTCGACGAAATTATCTAGAATTTACTAAACGTCACTCAAATGAAACTTAAACATATGTAAATAAGCATTTATTTTTATAGCGCTGTTTTTATAAATTGTAATACATTAAAGATCAGCCTTTTCAAACTATTGTGCATTCTTTCCTAAATACTATATCGTGTTGGGAGTGAAAGTATTCATTTATTATTAACACTCTTAAAAAGCACATACACAATAGCTTGAAAAGGCTGATCTTTAATTTTATTTATATATTTATGAATAAAGGAAATGATAAAGGATTACCAGTAACTTGGGCAAAACAGAATTGTCTTTAAATATTCCTGAATTATTTGCTTTAGAGCTCTAGTATTTATCTTAATTGTTGACTGCAAATCCTTTAATCTTACTGAAATATTTTAACACCTATTGCTGATATGTTGTATGTAATTCTTTTAACATATTTGTCAAGTTTAGGCAGATGATCAATCCCTTGGACATGGTTTTTAAAAATAAATGTGTGTAATAAATTAACAATCAGTCCACTACAATATTTTTAATAATCCTTCAAATATTTTTTATTAACCTTATATATATAAATTTGAGGGTTTGTTACTTAGTAACTCCACAAATATTGTCCCAATGTTCATTTTATACACAATTTTTTTTTAGTGATTGAAAATATTTTTAGATGATGAAAAATTCCCTAGAGGTCATTACTAGTATCCATGGCTTTGTTCATAGTATGAGTAAATTTCACAAATTTTTTAATCAATTGTCATCAAGCAAAAATCCATAGCCTATATAATTCTCCAAAACAAAAAGAAAGAAAAATCATGCATGATTGATGGAATATTTATTGAGTTATTAAGCAACAAACTTTCATATTTATATATGTCTCCATCAGTGAATTTTTTAATACTGTATATTTAATTCTTTTAAAATGGTGTATGGATGTTTTCCCTGGTCCATCCTGCAAATAGCAATAGTAGCATGTGAAATAAATGTTTCCTTTAGGAATTAATAAAAATTAGATCTTGCATTTATTTTTTTGAAGCTGTTAAGTAATTTCAAAATTTTATGTAAAAGAAATGGAAAATATTTTTTAATTATCTTGCAAAGATTAATATATAGATTAATTAATACTGAATTAAATATGTATATGGATTTTATTATATAGATATGAGAAGATAATATCCATTAAACAGAGAAATACTAATTTTTGATGTTACTAAGAAACTATCAATTACTACTAACTGACAATCTCTGAGGCAAAGCAAGTTTTTCTCATAATATCTTGTTGAGGGTCTTTAAAGCAAAGGGGACTCCTTTTGTTTTAAAGAAAAACTTACTTTGCCTCAGGAATTGTCAATTAGTAGTAATTAATAGTTTCTTAGTAACATCAAAAGTTAAAGTGTTTCTCTATTCAATGATTACAATATGTATATATTTCTGTCCACATTTGTGGATTTTTTAATACATTTTTTTTAAAGGGATGGATGGATCTTCATACATGAAAACTAACTTCATCTAAAAGCAAATTAAAAATATACACTATAAAATTATTAATGTGAAGTCCAGCAACATTATGAGAAATAGCCAAGCCAGAATTACAGAAGTGAGTTTTAGGTTCTCAAAATGAAAAATAACTACATGGTGAGGGCAACTATAGAACTCATTAGGTGCCAGGTATCTACAAAACCATCTTTTTTTCATCTAGGCAAGAATAATATTCTCTACACATTTATTAGTAAAAAGTTAATGTAATTGTATTTTGCCTCACTATTTTTCTAATAATACTTATCTTCTTATGGTTTTATATATTGATGGAATGCATTCTAAACATGTCAGGTTTATTTCAAACTGTTTTGTGAGGTATACCCCTACTAAAGATAGATCAAATGATATTGCAATCACCATTTAGGTAGATAATTATATATGGGTGTGAAATATTTACAAATCTCTGGTCTTAGCCTTTTCTTCCTGATTTTCCTACAACTTCTATTAATTCTCATAGTAGTATATGGTGATATGTAAATGAGATCAAGAGATTTTCAACTTTTAGTTTGTATGATTTAACATACACTTCTATAATGCCAAGCAAGCAAAAACATTCCATTTACACAGATGGAGAACAGAAATAACTTCTAATTTGTTTTGTTTTGACAAAAAATGATTTATCATTGTCTAAGTGAACTACTGATATTAAATCATTTCCCTCATAGCGTAAATCACGTCTAATCACTCTTGAAACCACATTCCTATAATTGAAAATTATCCATTTCCAAGATGGAATTTAAGAAAAAGTAAATGGAATCAATAGTAGATATTTTAATCAGAATATTAATAGAATCTTTTCTATTTCTTCTTGAAGTGATAGGGACCATAAAAGCAACTGCTGGATAGTCTATCCTTTGTGAATATCAAAAACAATCCATTCCAAGTTCGAACAAAATCATCTTCATCTCTTCAAAATATTCACCAGCTTAACAGGATCACATTTTAATAGTCCATATCTTTCAATCCGCATAAAAAAACAAACAATCAAAAACAAAATCTACAATGACCATGATCAAAAAGTGACTATCGTTTTACAGTTTCCACTCTCAACTTCATATTGCTTATGGAATTCTTCATTCATTTTATTATTTACCAAGTAGAAAAAAAAAATACAACCCTTTTAATGAAATCATTGTTAATACAAATTATTGCCAGAGAATTAATGATTTTTTTAAAAAGGGAATTTAGCAGTCTACTGTCTTGCGTGGTTGGGTTCATGGATTATTACTCTGCTCTGTTATTTTGATGCTCAAACTTCTTATTAACTCCTATTCCACAACATCTGTAATACAATTATTCTTTACTTCGAACACTAGCTAGTTTAAAAATCCAAAGTAATAATTTTATTTGTTTAACAATTGTTGAAACTAAGCAAGAATGGCAATTGTTATTAAAAAATATCATTTGTCATTCTAATTTCATTTGAAATAGGACTTATCATCTGTAACAATCATTTATACCAGTGGTCTTCAACCTTTTCACACCTGCGGACCGGTAAAAATAAGGATAAGGTTTTGCAGACCAGCAAAAATAAGGATAAGGTTTCGTGGACCGGCAAAAATAAGGATTAGGTTTCGCAGACCGGCAAAAGTCTATAGATAAATTTTCTTAAAGATGTAAACTGCTTAGCCTTAGATGAGCATAATTGTTATAACTGATCAAAACAACAATGTTAAATATACAAGATGAAGTTATATATATATGGAGTTTGTATAATAATAAACTTTTTTTTTTTAATTTTGAATTTTTTTAGAAAAGTATTAAAAAATTTAATTTATACCCCTCCCCCCATAAACATCCATGATAATTAGAAAAATAAATTAATTTATGTATGATTGATTAGATTTTGTTTTCGTTCTGTTTCTTTTTTTTTAATTGGGTAAAAATGAGATGAAAAAATAAATAAAAATTGTTTATATTAATTAAAAGTTTAAACTCTTATTATTTTGTTATTACAAACTTTCCTGCCAGTCTACTGCGAACCGGTAAAAAACTTCTGTGACCCGGTACCAGTCCACGGACCAAGGGTTGAAGACCACTGATTTATACAGATATTCTAACTCTAAGATGGCAGCAAAAAATATAAAGACATAACAATAGATTAGAGATGAGTTTTATATTGATTATAAAAATCAAAACTACTCTTTATAGCTAGTTTTTATTTACCAAAGATCAAAGTTATAAAATCACTGGATAATGTGAGAAAAGAAAAATGGAAACTATAGAGAAACAAAACTTTGGAAAATTCAGCCATAAGACTTGGCCAATTTTCCAAAAACTTGGTGGAAATAAAACTACGTGTAGAAGAATTATTACTATCATCTAATCAGGTCATCAATATTATACGGATTTCTAAATCCAAGAATGAGAAAAGGTATCATTATAAACTTTTTCAAAACATTCCTGTAATATCAATCTAATAAAATCTGTAGATGTTAATGACCTTGAACTTGCCCTTGATGATCTTAAATCAAGAACAGCTAATATATTTCCAAAGTTTCTAAAAAAATTAACTATTCAATAATATTAATACTGCAGAAACTATTCCAAACATTTGGCATAAAAACAAAACTATAGCAATCTTAAAACTAAATAAACCCAGTAATGATCAAAAAAAATATTGCCCAATGAGCTTCTTGAAAGAAAATAAGAATTTTATTAATAGTTGACTACCTGTAGAACAGGTTAGGTTTAAGCCAGATTGAAGCTATTGTGAGCAATTTTTATCTTTAAGAATTGGCATAAAAAGACTCAAAACTGGTGCTATTTTTATTGACCTAATCTCAGTTTATTTCTGTTTGGAAAAATGGTCTTCTAAAAGTTTCTAAAATTCTTAAGTACATGCATAATTTGACAAAATACTTTCCAATAGAAAAATTTAAGTGAGACTAAATGATAATGATAGTAGATATAAAATTTTACAGAAAGATCTTAGGGTTTATTTCTTTCATCTACTTTATAGTCATCAGCGATCTAGATACAGAATGCGGGAAATTCATTTATACTGGCAATATTGCTTTGACTGCTCAAAAGAGAGCCTTTCCTGAAATATAAAAGTTGTTCAATAAAAATTGAATAGATTATAAATCTTCAAAGATTGTGATCTGTTCCTATTTCAATGAAGACAATACATTCAATTTTTCAACCAAACAGGAAAACGTCTCGTAATCTAAATGAAATTTTTTTGCAATGATAGAATAAAACACAATCCGTACACCATGTTATGTGAAATTAAATCAACGTTATTTCTAAGAATAACCTGGGAAAACTGGCAGATAGTATTTGCAGTTGTGATTATTATTTTAAGAGCAGCTTTCTTAGCACTAGCATATTCTCCTGATGAATACTATGACCAATCGGAGAAAAAGTTCCAAACTAAACTGAAGGATGCTCAATTAAATCTTGCCATGATTGAGGTTTATTCCTATGCAAGAACTTCCTGTTCTTTCACGTTATATCAGAAGTTGTCTCACAGGAAATGAATAAAAAGTTATTAAGCAGATTGAACTTGCGAATAAGTCAAGATATAGTTTCATCATCTAAGATTCGACTCAAATCAAGATATCCATTTTGGATGTTCATCCAAGAAACTACAATCAAAGAATTATAATGAAAAGAAATGAAATTCTTACGAGCTTCCAAACAAATTTCCTTTTCAAATGAACAATAAACCTAGCTAAATTTGATTTTCTGCATCAGGAGTCTCATCAACAAACTCAAGATAAGCCATGGCTGTTGTGTTCATCTGCTTGACAAATGTACTGAATATATAAACTATGAATTACATAGTTAACAACTGTCAAATTATGGCAACAATTGCAAAATTGAAGGACTTAATAGCTATTAATGCATCTATTTCCTGATTGTCAACAAAAAATCATAAGCTAAATAATAATTCTTTTAAACCTTAACATTTGTCTTATTAAGATATTTTTAAATTTTTTCATAATCAATTGGGTTCACATTTCAATGGTTTTTTATTGAATATAATCAAAAAATTTTGATCATTTATATATATGTATTATGTTTTCATTTTGATTGTTTTTTAACTTGTTCATTTTAAATAGACAATATATTTATTGCATATACAATAAATAATACAAATTTTTACATGTGTGCAATTAATTGGATAAAGTATTTCTTCTTAGAACAATCTATATGCATAATCAACAATTCTATCATTGTTGGAACCACTGTCCACACTCTGATATAGTAAAGAAAAAGCTAATTGATACGTTTTATAATTTTGTAAAAAAAAAAACACAAAAAAAATTGAAAACAATATATTTAGAAATAAACAATGATTGAAAAACAAATATTTGTAATAAATATCGTCTATGCAAACATTATGAAAGAAATTAAAATAGCTTTTACTATCAATGGTAAATTTAATTTCTTAGAGAATGTTTGCATAGATCACACTTATTGGAAATATTTGTTTTCCTATCGTTTAGTTTCTAAATATATTATTTTCAGGTTTATTTTCTAAATAAATTATATTATTTTCATGTTTTCAAGCATATGTTCATGGGTTTTTGATTTAAGATTTTTTTACGAAAAATATGAAACTTATCAATTAGCTTTTTCTTTGCTTGTGATGTGATGTGATGCACTGTGACTTCTTCTTATACGGAGTCAGGAATCTCTCAGCAACTATGCCCAGAGAAACCTGTTAGCCACTTTGAATGCCTTTCCATTCCCCACCCCAAGTTTTCCCATATTCTTTTCTACCCTGCTCCATCCCATTTCCACAACATAATCTTTGTCAACTCCATGACCTTTAGATCTAAAAACCTCTTATCTTTTCCCAAACCCAGCATAAAAACCAATAAGCCACTTTCTGTATAATCACTTTGTTCATATTTATTCTTCCACAACTTCATTATTTGTATCCTTTCTGCTTTCAGGCATTTACATTCAGCTTCATTGGTATGTGAATAGTGGCTCCATCAATGGACAAAGCATAAACTCTTTAACAGATGTTTCAATCAAATTAATAAAGTCCTTACTGATATGAATCATAGTAATCCATGGCCATGCTTCATAAAATAAAAATTCTATTACTCAAATTTATCCATTTGTACAGAGTAGCATAAAGTTTCCATGTTACATTTATAGGGTGAATCTAATGTCATTGTAACAGGCAACTTAACAAAACTGAATAAATTTACTAACACGTGATACATATGTTCCATCAAGGCATAATATATCAAATCTAAAAAGAAATGGACCAGCCATAATCTTATGCGTAACTTCAACGGCAAAAGATATTGTATTAATATTTCTAAGTGATCTTTTATAATTCAACTATTACTGATTTTCTTCTTTTCTGAGTCAATGTCAGAAATATATATATATTCTTATGATTTGAGAAAGAAGCTCTGAGGAAAGTACTTGTTATTGTACTGAAACGTCAGCTATTTAGCTATTACATTTTTATTACATTGAAGCTCCTGGAAATAATACTATGAATTCATATTTATATATATTAAACAAAATACACAACAACAACTCTACAAAATTAAAAATGTCTATATAAAATTAAATGCTTTACGTGTTTATTAAGGTATAACTCCTGTATATGTCATGTCTAATTAATGTATTAAAGCCATGCATGGTTCAATGCAGAAATAGAGTAGCAGATTCTTAAGCTCAAGGTACATGGATTGCAGCCCAGAACTGTTCGTTACCAGAGCTGATTTTTTTTTTATTAAGTCCTGAACAAAAAATCATTCACTTATTTTTTTTAATGCGTCAAAACAATTGTACTAATTAGATATAAGCATGAAAAATTCCAGCCTCTTCCTCACATAGCTGGTTTGACTAATATATTTAGATATTGTATCAATGGAAGGATTGCATGAAGATACATATATATTCATAATGCATGAATATAAGCACATATTCAAGCTTCATTCATAACTAATTGCACTTCAGACCATTTTGGTTTATTCTATTTAAATAATCACATCGATCAATAAATTGAAACAGAAATATTAAGCTATGGTACGATTAATTATCTTGTGAGCTTTATTGTTGGCATTTGTATTGAATCCATTTTGCCTCTAAGTTGGCTAAACTCTTATATTTGACATATAATGTTTTACATGGCTCAATAAATATAATCCTGTTAATCGTTTATTTAGACATAGATTTCAATAATGATAGTACAAAATGCTAACATTTTCAGATCACCCAGAATTAGATGTTAACTTGTAAGGTTGTACAGTATTTGTCCAACAGGAAGTGAAATCTTCGTGTTAAACTGTTGATGTATGAACAGTTGTATTTACATTTTTAGAGGACTTGGAAGTGCAATATGTAATGCTCTTCCAAGTAAAATAAAAATCTTTTTAACCTTTCCCTTCAAATAAATATTTTTATATACCTACAAATGAAGAGTTTTTTTCCAATTGTTTAAGAATTTGTCATTGCTTTATATATTAAGTAAAGATCAATGAGTTTTGAGATTACCTGAAACATACTCTCTCTTTCCCCTCCCTCTTTCTATATATATATATATAATGTTAAGGATATCAAGTTACAATCATTAATAGAATTTCCAAATCCAAGCAAGCTTGGAATCTTAAGGTAGTTAATTCATCAGATTTTAATGTATCTCAAAGCATGTCCTGCAGAATACTGGTGTTCTGTGAATCTGCTTCGTGTTCCATGAAAAAAATTTTTAGAAATAATAATTGCTAGTTCTGTGCTATTGTGCTCATGCATTTTTGTGTGACCGGCAGTATCTACGTGCTGTGGCTACCTGTGTGCAGCATGGTCAGTTTCTGTGTAACCTGGTGCGATGCATATATGTCATTGTTCGAATGACCTGGATTAATACTACCTGTTACTTTCAAATGGTGAAGACATAATAATATCTGTAATTGAACTGCCCACGCACTTATCGTATAATTCGTATATTGTTTAGATATCAGGTAAATGTTTATTTTAAAATAAATAATTATTGTTTTTTATTGGGGTATTGCATTTTTAACTCAATAAATTTAATTAGTACCCTGTCCACATAATGGATAAATTTATAATAAGAAAACATCACTGTGAAGAAAACTTTGAAAATGAATCTACTGACAATACTGCCATTAGTGTTCCACGTGAAAAATATGAAGTGAGCTGTGTTCCGCAATTCTACAAAGATCGAGAACCACTGCATTAGATGAAACAACTATTCATTTAACTATTGGTTGGTAAATGAGTGTCCAGCTATTCTTAGGTAGAGGCTAAAATAAGAAATGTCATAGACTCTCACCAAAAAGTATAATGTGGTGAATAGTCTTCATGTTTCTCTTTAGAATATTTCTGAAAAAGCCTTTGCCTACAGTGGGCCATTTAAAGGCTATTTTAAATTAGATTGAAATTCTCAGTTTTCAATTTAGGCAATAGCAATATCACTGCTCAAACTTTTTTTATATATAATATTTTTATTGTTTCACAAACGGTGCATGTAATTCACATTTTGTTCCTTTACCATAAATAAATTATTTAGGCTAGGATTTTGGAATTCTAAGCATTTTTATACATAAGTTCATAATCAACTTATATTCGGTTCGTAAGATATGTATTTTTCAAAAAATAACTTAAAATCACGGGTGAATACTTGTCTTAAAATGAATCATCATTATGGTTATACTAACCGTAATCTATAATGAGTTACATTTAAAAATACATCATAAAATAATTAAGACTTTACTTCATTAGCATTTGAAATCAATTAATATATATATGTGCTCTGCGCACAGATCATGAAGCTATTCAAAGTACGTAAAATTATCAAAAGTTACCGCCAAGCGCATAAACTGTCCCGAAAGCACCTTGGCGGTAACTTTTGATAATTTTACGTACATTGAATAGCTTCATTATCTGTGCGCAGAGAACATATATATATATTAATTGATTGTAAAATAATGAAATTTTTTATAAAATATTGTATATAAATCAAAACCTTAAATCTTGTCCAAAAATATAAAAGTTTATTCAAAAAAACTGATAGTAAATTAAAATTAGTATAACAAAGATATATTTAAATTATAGTGTATAATCACATGATTTGATATTAAAAATTTTAAAAAAATTAACATGATTATAAAAATTTATTAAATAAATATTAAACATATAAAAAATAAAATTTTAAAAATATGGCAAAAACCAGTTCATGAGATTTCAGTGGAAACAAAGTTTTGGATTTTAAGGGGGGGTTTAGTTCTATTTTTTCCAAATGGCTCCCCAAATGTTTTTTTTTTTTTTTTGTTGTTTAAAAAAAAAAAAATTGTGAAGCCGAAACATCAATAATAATAATAATAATAATAAACATTATTCATCAAATAATTAAAGTATTTGATTAAGTGATTTGTTTTCAAAAACATTTTACACTTTCAACTTGTATAAAATAAATGTACATATAATAAAGTATTTTATAAATATATAAAACACATTAAAAATAAATGGATCAACGCCTCATATTGCTTTTAAGAATTGGCTTCCGATGACCTACTGCATATCTCTCAAAACCTTCAAGGATTACTTTATGAGATATTCCATCTCTAACCAAGATTGAGGTAACACCTAAAGTAACATAAAGTTCAGGTACATTACTGATGCATATAAAGTTATGAAAGCTAATCATATATATAATAATAACGATTAAAATGATAAAAAATCAAGTCAGATGTCACATGACTTAATTTAATAAAGCTTGTATTTACAAATGATATATATAGAGCTCGCAAAATAAGCTCTTAACAAGCTTTGACAATATACTCAACCCCAGACTGGTTTCTGTTTCTGGTGTCATCAGTGAGGTGCCAGGATATTCAGCATTAGATTAAAAATACTAGGACAAGCCCAGGACTTTATCTAATGTATAACAATTGAGCAGAAAATCTGAAATTGTCAGACATCCACATGTCTTCCAATCCAGCTATCTAAGTCAAATAGCCATATGGGACTGAACTAAGTTCAGATACACCATATATTAATAGTTTTAGCAATATTTTCTACTCAATAGTTATACATTAGCGAAAGTGCTGGGCTTGTCCTAGTATTTTAATCTAATGCTGAATATCCTGGCACCTCATTGATGATGCCAGAAGCAGAAACCGGTCTGGGGTTGAGGATATCCTCAAAACTTGTTAAGAGCTTGTTTTGCCAATCTTAATTTTTTTTTTTTTTAATTGCAATTGCAAATATTCATAATTTGTGTCCTGAAAATTAATTATGGAAAAGTTTATAATGAAATAAATTAAAATAGTGGAGATTCTAAAACAATTTTTGAAAAGCAAATAATCTCGAGAAATTCTGCAATCATCCAGCTACTGCAATCACCCAAATTGATGGCACAAAACTTCTCCCTCTGATGCTATCTTAAAAAGCATATCCTATGTAATCAAATTCCAACCACCTGAAGTCAACATCCGTAAGAATTCTCAGTGTTGTGTATAGAAACATTGCCCGTGAGTATAGAAAATGCTGTGGGAAAAGTCCGTTTTTGCATTAAAGGGCATTTATGTTATATTTTCTGAACTTGGATAAAACATTTCTATGGAATATAATCTTTATTACATAAAATATTCTCTAGAAATAACTGCTAATCAAAAAAGATACTACAATTTCAAATACGTTCATGATTTTTGTATCATCGTAAATTTAAGTGCTTATATTGTATATATGTGTAGACTTGTTTGCATAAACGTATTAATAGTAATAAAATGACATCAGGGTCATAATCAGAATTTTGAAAGGTGAGTTATCCTGATGAAAAAAATGAAAATGGAGATAATTAAGCAATAAAGTACTATTATCAAGCAATTTTGGCCGTCATCAGAATACATTGCACTGGGGGCAATTCTCTTAATAACATTTTTTTTTTTTTAATTTCTCGATATAAAGCTGATTACAAACTTTACTCATTAACATGTATAATAATTTTTTCCCCCCTATAAAAATCTGCAAAATTATTTGTCAAGACAATTATATACATTCATTTTTCTTTAAAAAATAAAATTTATAATATAGTTAAAACATACAAATGGATTATTACAGAAATTGTTATTTATATTATACCTTGATGTGGTTGCAATAATTATTTTTAGCAAATATATAAATGATTAACTTTGCTTTGTTTAATAATAAATAATCAATAAAGAAAGAATATGTAAAAGTATTACAGGAAAAAAAAAAAGGATTATGGGGGAAAATGTTAAACATATCTTGATAAGAAATTGGGAGACAATATACATTTAGAGTTCATTTATCAATTGATTAAAACAACTCCGGATATTTCTTAAAGCTACATGGTACAATAATAATGATTTATTTTATAGTTATAAGATAAATGTAATCCAAATGGAATTTAGGACTTATTCAAAAATGAGTGGTGAACCAGAAAATCGTAATAATTCTTACAGAGATTTCCAAGCTCCCTTCAGCCGTCCACTTTATATATAACCAATACACATGTGAAAAAGATAAATGATCTCCATTATACGTATTTTGTGCTGAATCAGCGTTCATCAGTTAGTGCAGATCATCATTTCCCACACATATATATATAATCAGTGCTCAGTTTATATTAAGATAGCAAATTTTCACACTTTAATGGACAGGTTTCAATCTATTTCATTCTCAGACTATTGGAGATCATTTACCTTATTCACGTATGTGTGGTCATGTGGATCGGTTATATAAAATAAAGTAAATGACTGAAGGGAGCTTGAAAACCTGTGTTCAAATCCCCTATATTACATCTAGACTCCAGCTATGCAAAATATGCTTGTATTTAAAATATTACAAATTCAGCCTGTGTCCTTCCCATCCCTCTTCTGTGTATTTAAATGGGCAAGTTCCTATACATGAGGGATCAGAGCGAGTTGAAGTCAATATGTGCATGACAATAATATTGGCATTAATGAGGGATTTGGATACTCCATCATCAGATTTTCAATGGTATGGACAGCTGAAGAATTGGAGAAGCCTGTCCATTAAAGTGTGAAGATTTACTAAATATAAACTGAGCACTGATTATATATGTGTGTGGAAGATGATGACCTGGACCAACTGACGAATGCTGGTTCAGCACGAAATATATAAATTAGAGATCATTTATCTTTTTCACACGTGTGGCCATGTATATCAATTGTATGAGATAAAGTGTTATTTCTCATCAATATATTATAATAATAACATATAAATCTCTAGATTTATAGGATTTATTTTTGTCTCTTTTTGGTATGAAGATTGTATATTGTTTAATATATACTGTTAATTATGAATTTTTGCTTCATTATTTATTTGTCTCTAACTGTATTTGAATTACATTTATTTTATGTCTGTAAATCATTATTGTATTTTTTATTCTGAATTGATATAAATCAAAAATGTTTTATTTTGATCAGAATTAGATTAACCACAAAGTATTTGAACAATTCCCTAATTGATATGTTCACTTCGTAAAATCATAATTTTTGTACATAATAGAAATTTATTTGTAAATTGTTTATTATTGTGAATGTTTTAGGAGAGCTGAGAGCAACATAAGTAATATAAAAAGATGTTTTTTGTTACTTATCCTTAAAGAATTAAATTAAAATGTCTTATCTTAAGTGTAGAAAGGAGTTTCCTGTTAAGTGAAAAGAGACTCTCTCATTCCTTTTCGAAGTCTTAAAGAAACCTAGCAGAACAAATGTTTAATATCCACTACATTCTCTCTTATCATTGCAGCTGTTATTACTATGTGACTATCATATAGTATATAAGTATGGAAGGGCTCTTCACCAATATACATCAGCCAGGAAAGTAAGTTCATTGGCTTTTTACCTGTGAGTTTAAGAAACCCCGTAGACTTTCTCAATTAGCTTTTCTTGAAGGCAGAATGAATATATGCGAATGAACTTTTTTTTATATGAAATTTACAATCATGACAGACAAAAACTAAATTATCTTATTCCCAGCAAACTGTAAAGTTGTCGGCCAACTGGAAGATACAATATTTCAAATCACTTTCAAGTGAAGAAAGGTTGCATGAATTGGACGAACTATCTAACATTAAATAGGACACTGTTTTGAATTTGTGATTGTTAGAAGAAAAGGTGAAGAATGATTTAAAAAATGGATATGTATTGTGAGAGTACCATATGAGCCTCACCTAAAACAATTTGTGTTTCTTTATGAATTTAACTGTGCCTATATCGAATCAACAGATATAAATAACATATACCTATCTTAAGCTTTTCATATATCAGCTATATACATAAACTAATTAATATTAAAAGAATAATTCTAAAAATGAATTATTCTAATTTGTTTACACACACACATAAATAAATGTTGCTAACTAATAGTATTTTTTTATTAACCAAAACTTGACATTGACAAAGCTGTAAGTCATCATTGCATTTTATCAGTTGAAACAAAGGAAATAATTGTTTAAAGTTCATTACAAATTGTATATTTTAAACAATAGAGAGTGTGAGCATGATTATGTGATATGCTTGCAGAAATTGATCCCAGTATAAAAACGAACTAATATTGTTATAACAATAATCTTCTATTTAGTTATCAAGGCAAGAACTACTTCAGTAAATTTAAATGTGTTCAAATTTAGAACACATTTAAGAAAAAAAGAAGATTCAATATTTTAAAACTGTCTTCAAGTAATTAATTTACTTACTTTTAATATTATAAAGAACTATAAAAAAATAATCATTGAAATTGACAAGGTTATAAGAGTTATCAACATCTTCGAAATGAGTTTTCGAAATATATGTTTAAGAAGACAAAAATTTATAAAGATGTTCTTTGGCTAGACAATTTATGCCAAGGGTTTCTGCTGATGTTTTAAACCGGAACATGTAAATTTGTTCCTACTTAATGCCTAAAGTATAATCATCATAATTTCCACTAAAAAAGTTGCCTTAATAATGGAGTATTATATTGAAGAAAATTTTAAATATTTTACTATGCAAATATTTAAAAGAATGAATATTTGGATTACCTCTTCGAAGGATGATCAAGGAACTTTACCTTTCAACATTCATTGTCATCTTATTTCGTCTAAGGAGGAATATGAAACCATTATTCTTTCGCATCTTGGAATACTTCGTTGTGCACTTTAATAACTCTTAAACTTTATTTCCTTTAGGGATAATTATATTTATGTGGAAAAATTACTTCGTATATTAAATTGGAGAACTGATAAGATGAACGTTTTATTTTTATTTATTTAATAAAATTTAGATGTTGATATTTTGATATATGCTCTGGTGAAAGTGACGGATGACTAAGGTAAAAGTTTTTAAATTATTTCCAATTTGGAAGTAAGTTTTATTATATTCCAAATTGAATCTTACCTGACAATTATCATAATTTCTTTTCGAACATACATAATTAATATCAGAATACATTCTATTATTAATCTAGTGTGAATGGATGTTATCTTATATAGACATATAACACACACTGAATCATTTTAATGACACAATACGTAAATTTATAATGTATGGTGGTATTATTTATTGTACACGATTTTAAATTATATATATTAAATAATTACATTATGTTTTTTCTGAATGTTAAGTAGTTTATTGTATATATAAGCACAGATTATAATTCTAAATTTTAATATTTTTATTATTTATGTGATAATATTTTTGTTTCTATTACGGATTAAAATGTGTTAAACTTGATTTTAAAATTAAACAGGTCTCGTTTGTTTATTTTATTTAGTCATTTTATAAAACCAATAATTATAAATATACATACTCACGCATATATATATTGAATCAACTTAGTGATTTAATATTTATAAAAAAGTTATATATAGCTTATACTAAATTTATCATTACTGTGGGATATTTGTGGAAATGCCTGAAGAGAGTCAATTGCGATTTCTACTCCGAGCTCGAATTCCGAGAGTAACGAGGTTATTAATAGAGGAGTGGATTGGATTATATTTTAAATCACATCATCCATGGCATTCTATAAGAAGACTCAAAGTCCGACTATAGGTGAATGTGATTTCCTAGAGTCCTGAAAAGAATCGTCCCGTTATAGTATTTTATTACAAAGGTACAAATATTGGAAGCCCACATATAATGGGATTCACTACAAATAAAAAGTGAAAAATCAACATTGTGGAAATTGATATTGCATCAGACAAAGTGGCAAGATTAGTTATTCAATTTAATGAAAGATACCAAATGCAGGTTGCTGTGTCCCCAACTTTGATTGAGCGACCAGCAAACAAATATACAATAAACAATAATAGCGAAGAGTTCTTGCTGCTCCTACACACTATATATATAGTTCACTTCACGATTGTCAGCTTTCTGCACAGCTTCCCAAACTCTTTGGGGTGGCTCTACTGCTGCTTGTGAACACGTTGGCTTTGCACTAGAGCGCTGCACAGGCACTTAAGCTTCTTTCAGCTATTGTCACTTAATTAAAATATCTCTGCACTCGTTCACTTAGTGAGTTCACTGGAAATCAGAACAACGCATTTTGTTGCTTACTCTTTTTATAGCTTTCTGATTACTTGCACAATTAATCGCTATCTCCATATACGTTAAGGTATTTAGGTCTATAACTAATTAATTGGTGTTTTTGGAATTCCTTTCCATATAAAGTAATTTAGTCTCTTTCATTCATTAATTAATCTTATCAAGAAATATTTGTAATCAGCAAATATTTCTTGGAATTTATTGATCGCAATTAATGTAAATTCTTTAATTAAATTTATAGCTTATCAGTTCGTGATCTAAATATATTTCTCTAATAAATTCTAGTTTTTCTGGAGTGCACAAACTTATATAATATTTTTGCAAAAATACAACACAGGTAATTCAAATTTATGCCACAATTAAATTCTCATTGTGATGAACTAGAGAATTTTTATATGGATGTAGAAATGCTTTTGATCAGACCAAACATTTCAAAATTGTCATGGCAGACTTTATGCTAGAATTGGTAAACAGTCAAATAATGAAAATGTGGGTAAATTTGATTATTTTGATAGAAATAGGAAAGAAAATTTTTTTTCTTTGAGAAAAAAAGCTAAACAGAAATGGATATGAAAACATATAAATGAAGGTACTGCAGAATTGTATTTTGACCAACAGAAACACAGAAAATAATCATTGATTAGTGAGATGTAAGACTCATGCAAATTAATGAGACAAAAATTATTAAAAGAAACAGTATTAACAACTGATATTTCTAACCTTCAGAAACTCTCCAATGAATTTAAATTAGAACTTACAAATCATTTTAAAAATATTAACAAATTTTGAAGATTGTTCAGACATGAATAAAATCAATAAGATAATTGATACATTATTAAGACTGCAAGACATAGCTGGTACAAAAAAGCGCAATTTTCTAGAAAATTGTCTACTGAGACAGAGCACTGTAAGAAGAAAGGAAGGAATAAGAAAATATTTTTAAATATTCCATTAAGAAGAATTTAATATCTAGAATGGTAAGAAAAAGAGTATAATATTGATATAAGAAAATATAATTGTGAATTGTCAAGGAAAGATATAAATGAAGAAAATAAAAGTCTCAAAAGTGTAAAAGAACATTTTAGGATTGGAAGGGAAGTTATTTTTGCGATAAGACGAAAAAAGGAAACTATTACTAAAAAGAAAGTTGACATCATGAAATATATGGAAGAATTTTTTAAAGAATTATAAAGTAGTAAAAAATAAAATATCCCCTACAATTATTACATCAGAATCGCCCAGCATTTTAAATGAAGAAGTGAGATATGCAATTAAATCTATGAAAAAGGAGAAGTTCTAGGTAAACTGGAATTAGAATCGTCATCTTAAAAGAAGCAGGTGAAGAGATAGAAAAATTGTTGTCACCAAAGTCATACAACAAATATAAAATTGATAAAGATTGACTACATGATTGTAAAGAAGATGTTAGAAATTCGAGACCTCTCAGTTCTAATTTTTACCAAGACAATAAATAGCTAATCATTTATAGTGAACTTTGGATTTCAACCAACCAAAAGAGCAAGCTGGATTTAAAAATGGTTGTAGCACATTTGATGTATTCAAGTATTGAGAAAAGTTATAGAAAGGGCCAATAAATATGAGTTGCCATTATGCTTTGGATTTGTAGATTACGAAAAGGCATTGATTCTGTAAGCATTTCTACGGTGATTTTCATCAAGATATAGACTTGGGATATTGTCATATTCTGAAGAACATTTTTGATCAAAATGCAATAGCTGATCTCCGAAACTTTTTACAGCAGTTTTATTAGAAGGATTTTGTGGATTAAAACATGAAGCTAAGAGAATAAAAGCAAATGGGGATTATTTAATTCATTTAGGTTTTGCAGGTGATGTGGTTCCTTTTGTAAATAATGCTTCAGATCTTCAGGAAATGTTTCAAGAGTTATCAGAAGAAAGTAGGATTAAAGATAACTCGTAAAAAGGTTAAAAGAATGTTCAACGGATTTTCTCAGAAGAAAATAAAAGTTAATAATCATGTATTAAAAAACATTAGCAACTGCAAATATATTATTAATACAGATTGAAACGTAATGAATGAAATTAATTACAGAATTAAACACAGATGTGGTCCTTTTGGTAGAAATAACTTAGTGTTAAATGAAAACATGCCTATGTATTTGAAAAGGTTATAATAAATGTGTTTTACCAGTTCTAATTTATGACCTAAGACTTGGACAATTAGCAGAAGAGCAACTTCAGGCTATTCAATAAAGTATGGAGAGATGTATATTAGGAATAACAAAGAGATCAAAACTAAAATACATGGATGATAGAACAATAGGTATCACTGTCATCATTGAAAAAACAACAGTGAAATGGAGCTAAACAGGACATATTGATAGAAGAGCTGAGGAATAAATAAATATTTGAATTTTTAAGCTGGTTCCTAAGAGATTGTAAAAGATCTAGAAAGAGTCCATACATGAAGTGATTAAACAAGGCAAAACTCTCCATACAGTTGTGCCAATCAGAGTAATCAATGGATGCCAGAAGGCTTGTGCATAAAATCCCTATTTAGTGCCTACCCGTCCAATATCCCCAGACTAGTTTCTGGGTGCAGTGCTCTCAGATCCAAGGCTCCTCGCTGACGAAGGCCACAGCCAGAAACTAGTCTGGGGATATTGGACGAGTAGGCACTAAATAGGGATTTTATGCACAAGCCTTCTGGCATCCATTGATTACTCTGGTTGGCACAGGGTGGCACTACTGTATGGAGAGTTTTGCCTTGTTTAATAACAATTATGTGCTAGTATAAGAGATGGTGATCATGTGATGTTTTCTGAAGTGATTAAATGAAATAAGCAAGCTTACTGTTTTGTTGTGGGGAAAGGGGTCAAAGAAACTGGATTAAGCTTGGGGAGCCTTCATTCTGCCATAGATTGATAATAGGTGAAAATAATGTTCATAATCTTAAATATAATTATTTATAAGAAGGCATTTACATATTTAATCATTTAAAATATATATATATATATTGGAAAAGGATATTTTTTTACTAAGTTTTAACATAAAGAATATAAGAACTAACTCTTTTTTTTCCCCAATTTATTGCTTTGGTTTGATTATTGATAAATTCTTTATTTTAGATACTTTAAGTAGGATAAAGTAATAATAAAAGGCCTAAATTTTTATAAATGTAAGTGGCCAAGATTTTAAAACAACCATATATACATATTCTCTTTTAGGAGTTATCTCCATTTTCTTTCCTATTATTTGTTCTTTCATGTATTGGATATTTTGATGTTATCCGTCATTTTTTTTATCACATGCTGATTATTAACCATCATTGTCTGCATCAACTTTTGATTTGCCATTTCTATTTTTTTTTTCTTTTTGGCTTTTTCTCTTTTCTTGTTGCTATCTTCCATCTTTTTTTTCATCTCTTTTAAAATGTGTTTGTTTCTCAGTATGTTTAGCTAAATCTGTTTTAGATTATTCCATTCACATATATTTTAAATTACACCATACACATTAAGAATGGTGTCGCTATTTTTATATTAACTCTTTGAACATCTTGCTTCCTACTCCTCTAAAATTCTCCTTACACATTCTAGCATTAATTAATTTCTTGTCTAGAATCAATTATATTTATTAATCTTTTAGCCATGCAGTTTTATTGATTGTAACTTTTAAAATAGTAGACTTTTTTTTTTGGCAGTTATTTCAATTCAATGTGGAAACAAAAAAAAAAAACATTTTTCTCAGAGTAAACCCTCTTCTTAACAATATACACTTTCCAACTAAGGAGCCCTTTGAAAATCATATAGACTTTCATTCAAATTAAGAGTTTGATTTGAAATATATAAAAACCTAAAGCATTCTTTCAAATATTTCATTACTTCATAAAACTTTATATACGGATGGTCATTTTCATGAAATTTTCATTATCAAAAAAATGGGGGGAAAAATCATGAGAAAGACATATCTGATACCTGTGAATAATTATAGAAAGTATTGAACAATTTTTATTTTTAACAAGGCCCAATCCTTACCTGACATTTCAATGCCTTGCATTCATTTACAAAGGTGAGTGAATTTTCAATTACTAGGTCTACTCCTTCTTTTGCTTATGCATATTTATATAAAGTGCATAATTATTTGTTTCCATAACAATCTTTTGAAGTAATAATAATGAACAGCCACTGATAAATTATTATAGTTTTTCTAACACCAAAAAAAAAAGAGAGAAAAAACTGCTAGAAACAAGTTTGGGATACTTAAGTATTAAAGCTGCAACATGGAGCATATATTAGACCTACTGCACCTGATCACATTCATATCAATACGCTGATAACTTTGTAATCTTGTGATCTGACAAGAATAATGTGTACACGGATCTTGTACATGACTTTCTTCGTCAAAAAAAACCAACAAACACATTTTCACGTATACTTGCAGGGATTATTTTCTTTCAATTTGATGTCATCACGACATTAAACATTTATTGTGGGTGTGAAAAGGCCTCTTATCTCCCCTACACTGCAGCTTTCGTACTCAAGTACCGAGTTTTGCAATCGATTATACAAACCAATCTGTGAGTCACAAATATGTCCATATATAGGGTATGGTGGTCCATTTTTCTATTTACTCAATATTTTATGATGCTATCTTAATTTCTTCAGACAAAAAACTTTTCTTTCTGAAATACTTCAACAGTATGTCTCACTGCAGCTAATAATATTGCACATCTTCAGAATGTCTTAGAGAAAATTCTTATAAATGGAGTATACTCTTCCATGGCAACCATACTCAAATTCACCATAAAATACTTTTACAAAGAACAATATTGTTCATTTATTTTGAATGTCCAATACAATAAAAATGTGGTTTTACAAATATGGACTTTATCGTATTACATCCAGCAAGGTATTGACTAAAATACTGTTTGCAAGATTTACAAAAAGAGACGCTCAGATCAGCAGTTACAAAGCTAAAAAACCCACAGTCAGATAAGATATTGTAGTATGCACATTTATATTTTCTATAAGTTATTTTATATAGCAATGAATAATTGAAAACATCGATTTTTTTTTTACACAGAGGCTAACTCTCTATACAGTAGTGCCACCAGTGCAAGCCAGAATAATCATGGGATGCAAGAAGATTTGTGCATAAAATTCCTTCCTATCTAATGACTATTCATCCAATATCCCCAAGACTAGTTTTCAGCTTGTGGCTTTCATCAGTGAGAAGTCTTAGATCTGAAAGCACTGCACCTAGATCTTAGGATCTAACGCAACCCACCAGCAGCCACCTTTTACCTTATTAGGCTAACTGTAGGGAGAGTTAGTCTCTGCATAAACAACTTGTGTAAACATAAGAAATGGTGATCATGTGATGTTTAGCGATTTATTTATTTTTAATAGTTTTGGTTAAAAAAAAATGTTTTTATTTAGTTAAAATGATATAGGATCATCCTCATTTCCAAAATAGAAAGGGGAGGAAGGCTCAAGTTATAGCTAGTTTTTTTTCTTGTGAAATAATTTTTTAAGGGTTTCATTATTGTAAGGAAATAACTCATCTAAATTAAATGTTAATTAATTAAAAAGAATTAGAAGGGAATAATAATTAGATGTGCTGTATGAAATTATTTGTATATTATGTGGAGAGTACTGATAATATGTATTATTCTTAGATTTGTCCCATTATCATTTTCTAATTTTTTTTTTTTATTCTTTTACTTATTAGTTAACTTTATTAAATAATTGTTTAAAATAAATGGTTTCTGAAAGTTCTTTTTTGATGTCCTTATTCATCTAGCCCTCAATTTGTGAATTACTAGGCTTCGTAACTGATTTAATCTGAATTGTGCTTTAAAGGATTTGTAGAATATCTCAATTGAATTAGTTAATAAGAGAATGAATTAAGCGTGCGTATTTTCTCGTTCACAGTTTCTAGAGTTCTTGGAATTCTATAGCTAATTGAGGTATAACAGTATTTGGAATTTATACGTGTGAGCACGTGTAGACATCCAAATACCTCTCTGTAGTATTATTTGTACGGTGCTCGGATCGTAAATGTCACTTTTTAAAGCCCATATACTTCGCTTTACTTTATAGATTTTATAATTAGCTTACTGACGGCTAGTACACTCATGGTACCTGATATCGCTGAGCATTGATATAATAATCACAGCATTTTTACATGTTTATTATTGCAGTTATCTTAGCACTCAGATATGCATGAACAGACGAAGTATTGGTGGTTGCTTTTATTTTATGTCCTAAATATGACATCGACTAGGGGGGGGTTGGGGGGGGGGGGGGGGGGATAAAAACGATTTCAGCACTAAACACAATATATATACAGCACAAAACAAACGTCTAAAGGATCTTTCTCGATAAAAACAACAATATATACAAGAGCACTAAACACAATATATATATAGCACCAAACCAAACGTGTACAGCAAAAAAAAAAAATGGTGTAATATGTTAAAAAGAAAAAAAAATGTAAATACATTTTATTTATTAAAAATTTGGTAACATACATATAAATTACAATTACAGGAAAAATATATTTTATTTAAGGTGAAACCTGACACTGCATATCGTTATTGTTTGTATTGTAAAAATGTTTACTTTTTTGAAGAGTGCAATTCGAGCCACATTAAACAGTTACGCGAGCCACATGTGACTCGCGAGCTACGGGTTGGGCATCCCTGTTATAGTGTATCTCTTTTAAATCTGGTCACAAAAATGATTGCTGCCTCTTGATGATTATCACTGACGGTGCTATGTTTGCCACTTAAATGGTGCTTATTATTTACTTCCAATGTTCGTTTTCTATACTCGCTAAAATCAGTATGCTTTTGCCGATGACTATCCATGTGATAATGATTTCAGGTCTCATTCTTACCATTATCATACATATCCCAAAATATATGAATTTATTCTTGAATCATTTTAGAATGATAATTTTAAAAATTCATATAAATTTCATTATTAATAATGATTATATTTTCACAAAAGGTAAATCCATCAAATTTATTCCTTAATGGAATTTACCATAATTAATAAATTTTATAAAATTGTAAAGAAAGACAAATTGAAATGAATATTACGAATGTATTTTATATGAAACTAGATTTCTTCTTTAATTTTTAAAATATCCTAATTTGGATCATCATTATTCTACTTTTTGTATTTTCATATTTTTTAATGATGAATTATTATTATTATATATCTTAACAGATTACACAGTATGCTTATGGACAGACATCATGTCACATAAGGTAAAATATTCAAAATTTTACTAGAAGTCTGAAAAGGAGAAATGGAAAACAGAGACACGGTTAAACCAAAATTGGTGATATCTATACTTATGAATATAAAGTCTCTTAGACAAAATTTAAAATAAAACAAGTTAAAAAAAGACGAGAAGATTATCAGATTAAATGTAATGGTCACAAAATCCAAAATTTCAATCTAAACATTTAAATATTTAGATAATGAATAAAGTAACAATGTAATATAAACTATAAATTAATATAAATATATCAAATGTATTAAGCGCAAGCAAATAACATTGTAATAACGTGAAAGGCTTAAACATTCGAAACCTGTGCCTTAAACATGCTAACATACAGCCAATCAGATGTAATAATAACTGCATGTGGACCTTACATTTGTTACTATCATTTCATTAGATTTAAAAATTACTGCGTAGTAAATCGAAAGATTCACGTTGTTTATTTATATATAATATTTAATGAATTAAATGTGAAGGTATTTTAAGTTTCACACTTGTAGTTCGAAATGCTTGTACCTGGCTTATTTATATATAAATTTAGGCATAGAAGAAGGTGAGTCCCATCTTTTTCTGATAGTTTTGACTTGTATTTGAGAATTAATAGATCCACGTGCAGTTATTATTACATCTGATTGGCTGTACGTTAGCATGTTTAAGGCACAGGTTTCGAAGGTTTAAGCCTTTCACGTTATTATAAATTAATGTAAATAAAGACAAATGGAATAAATACTTCTGAGATATGGATAAACATACTACTGCTAAATGATTCCTAAAGATGAACATTTATTTCTGTTACTAGTAATGAAATATTTGTAGATGCATTCCCATGAGTTCTGTTGATCCATGTGTTCCATTTCATATATGAACATCCTTGTTTTCTCATCTCTTCAACTTTGCATAGCATTAATATCTTTTGCATTAAATGCTCGGTTCTATAGCATGTTCAAGATAGGATAATTTCACTTTTAGAGATTTATCTTCCAATGAACGCTATCACAGAATATCTTTAATGAGTGGCCTGATGGTTCTTTTTGCTATCAAGAAAATTCTAAATAATCTTTTTCACAACCATAATTAGAAAACCATTAGTTTCTTTTTCACATTTCTACATAGAGGTCACCTGTCCGAGATCTATATCAGCACTGGAAAAATTAGTAGTAAGTTAGGTAATTTTTACTTTATCTACCACAATTCTTTAAATTTAGCTTCCGCAACTGTAACAATTTTAGATTCTAAAAAGACATAGCATTAATTACATTTCTATTTTAATATTTGTTCGCTTTAACTTTTGAAGTTTAAGAATTACTCAGCTATTTCATATTTTATTTATCTTTTAGAATATAATTTTTTACTAGCTTTTGGATTGGATTTTATTAAATACAAATAAATAATTAACATTTTGCTGCATCTTTTAAAAATGGGACTTCAGTAAGGCCATCCCATTCTCTCCTTTCAGAGACATGCATCAATAAGTCCTGAATTTTAATGCCAGGCAAGTATGCAAACCACCCTGCTCTCAAAGCCTAAATATTAGCATCATAAACGGCTGAACACTCGGTCCCAGGGTACCGACATTGGTCGCAAGAACCCTTGAACAGAATAATCTATCCTCAGGCAACTTTATTATTAACATTTGCCATTCCTATAGTACCTGTTGGCGATCTAGAGCAGACAATTCCACGTCCTATTCAATTAATATTCAGCATTATTTAAACCAGTTTAAAGTATTTAGGTTTGAAAGCATTGAAGCTTTAAATATCTTCACATTTAACTCACCAAGACTGGCTTAGATATATAGAAAGACAAGTAAAGAAAAGGGTTGACCGCTCTTTCTTGTGTTTACGGTTTGATCATTATTCAGACAGCCACCATAACATCTGTTTGGCTGTCAGATAAGTATTATTCAGCAATATTTTGAAGCCATCTCTTGATTTCTTGGTTCAATCTATCTAAGAGAGCTGGTTTATATGCTCATACTTTACACAGAAATATATCTCTAATAAGGTTATAATGAATAGTCTATCGAGGGATAGTGGTTTTTTATGGAAGAGCAACCACAACCTTAAAGATAGAATTTGGCATTTCATTATAGGCATAACTTAAGTGATCATTTATGTACGCACACATGTTAATTACATAAAATGATTTTTTCATCTACCGTAATGCCTGCATGCATGTACCATGCCTTAAATTATGTTCTTTGATGTTATTTATTATATTAACCAATAAATAAATATATATTTAAATTACTTTGATTTCATATGATTTCTCCTTGCCTAATTTCAATTCAATTCAATTCTAGTTCTTTATATAATAATGATGAGCGATCTATGCATTAATAATAAGTCATGAATGTTACCTCCAATACCATGCCATAATTTTATTATAATTTAGTTAAATTACGTGAAGTTAAACCCCTGAGTCTCACGTTTCTCCCTGCCCTATGCTGGCCGTGAAAGAATGAAAACTGAGTGTAACCTTGGGTGCGTCATTTGTAGGGTATTAAGTCATGGAGTACTGGCAAATGAGTTGAAGCGTGGATGGATTCTGGATTCTGTTACGCGAATGTCCAAAACTTGACTATTACATTATGTGAGCAGCTTCGTTAAATTTTCTTCTTTGTACCTTATCTTCTCTATCCAATATTTTTGTATTTTCCCAATTGAACATATATTCATTGGCACATATATGGTCTGATACTTCAGATACATCTGCTTTCTCTCTTCTAATCATCAGTTTGGGTTCTTGCAAGCACTTTTCAATGGGACGACTGGTCTCACCAATATATGTTCTTCCACATTCACATGGAAATTTCATAGATGCAGTTTTTTCTTTTCAGCATTTCAAGTTTAGGCTTTGTAGGTGTGGTATGGCTCTGGAAGGCTGTTATGATGTTAAACTGTTCGCAGATTTTTTTCTTAATTTGTCTGCTATTTTTGCAATGTATGGGTACACTACAGTACCAATAATTGTCTTTTCTCTTGATGGTTCTTTTTATTGTCTATTTAACATTTTCTTAATAACAGTTAATGGATAAAAATTTTTCGTAAGAGTTTGTTCTATATAAATCTTTTCCTTTTCCAAATCACTGATTTCTGAAAACAAACTCCTTTTGCTCAATTCCATAGTAACAGTATAATTCCATGTTTTGAGTTTCTGGCATGACTGGATGTATAAGCTAGGTATTTTCCTGTATGTGTAGGTTTTTGGTAAACTAGTTTTGATTTTGCTGTGAGGGAATCTTGTCACAAGAACATCTAAGAATGCCAATTTTTTTTCTTATGATTCTATTGTGAATTTAATTGAAGGGGATATGTTATTGATGTGTTTCGAGAAAGTCTGTAGCAGTGCTTCACCATGTGGCCATACAACAAATGTATCATCCATATAGCGAAGACAAACTTTAGGTGGATATGGAGTAGTTTTTATGGCTAAGGTTTCAAATTCTTCCATGTAAATATTGCTAATCAGGGGAAACAATGGTGAGCCCATAGCTATTCCTTGATTTTGTTGGAAGAATTCTGTGTTATATTGAAAGTAGGTTGTTTTTATGCAGAATGTTCCTTTATTTTCATATTAAAATACTTCTTATCAGCTTTCAATTGTATTAATGCACCTATACGAACTCATGTGGTATCACATTACCTTAATATGATTTACATTAATAAGTCAAATCTCTCTCGATAGTAGTTCTTAATTGCTTGCACACTGTAATTCATTATATTTCCAAAATATGATGGTCAATCAGCTTTTGCATAGTAATATGTTTTCTCCAGTTCCTAGGCTTGCAAATCAGATTCTTTATTAGAACATAGAACAAATGATAGTTACTTTCTAACACACACACAAAGAGCTTTAGATTATGCTATTTCAATGGCATTCCTCCAATCACATTTCAAATAGACACTCCAAATAATAATTTTACTTACCAATCCATCCTAAAGATGTTAGAATTCTAGATATTTTGTTCATAGCATTTTCTACAAGTATAAACCAAAATTACAACTTTCAATGCTATGTTCATGATCCAAATGGCAGCATTATGACTTTTCCTTATTATTTGCTATTAATAGTGCAGAGAATTATAATCTTTTTGAATAAAGATTAATGAATAAATTAAGCTAGAAATTGCCATCTCTCTCAATGGCTAACTACTGTTTATTATATACATTAAGCCGCTCTTAAAAATAATAGAGAAGAGTCTACCAGGAGTGTATATCCCAGAATTAAAAACGAATATCACACACATTGCCTATATGGCTGACCTGGCTGTGTTCCTTCCAACGAGGAGATTTATACCAAAACTAATGCAGATAATAACAAGACTCACCTCAGAGTCAAAACTTGATTTCAACTTAAATAAATCAGCAGCATGGAAGCTATTCTCGGGGGAAGACTATTCAATCTCCTTTCTCAGCAAAGCCACAGAAATTTCTCGGGCTTCCAATAAGTTTATCCTCTCTAGCCATGAGGAAGAATATACAGGACCCAATACTAGAATCTGTTGATAAGATCGCAAAATCCCTAGCTAAAGGATATACTTCACTTTACATGAAAACTGCATTGATGAACATGCTTGTGTTCCCAAGGATAGCCTACTTCATGTCATTTGTAAAGTTTTCCAAGAAATTCACAAACAAAACAAACTCCTTATGTACACATCTATCTTGGAAGGGCAAGACCATTACCATCAATTTGAAAAAAATTCAAAGGCATGCCAAATTGAATGGGCTTTCCCTTCACTCTCTACAAACACTTTGGCTTCAGTGCTCCTATAACCTCGGTAGAAAACTATACTCCTCCTTCCCGAATGCATTTCTTTTTTTACCAGTCATACTGACAGATACCCCTCCGCCTGGAAAAGGGAGATGGCTGCCAGATATCATAAATGACATTTCAAAAATTAACTCCATCCCCATGCCTACCTGATTCTAACAAAATCAACTAATGGGAGGCGTACCAGCTCAGGAACAATTTATCCACATCAAATGTAACTTGCTTCAATATTAAAAAATTTAGACGCTGGAATCTGGAGCCAAAGTTCTTCAACTTCCTAATTAAGCTAAATTTAGATGCTCTGCCCACAAGTCATTTTTTGGTTACGAGCAGGGGATATACTTCCTTAGACATGATATGCCAGCTATGTCACAGAAAAATACAGTCTCTCACATATATAACCGATGTATAGCATTGCAGGAATGCAGATTGCTTATCCAAAGAATATATTTTTCAAAACAACTACTAATAGAACATCTTAAACATGGAATGACAGTGGGAGAATTCACAGTAATAAGTGCAGCTTTTTTTATGTATATCATATGGCTCACTAGATGTGAATTGCTTTTCAACACACATAATACGGAAGCTTGACAAACCCTACTCAGAAAGCTGAAGACATTAAGAAGCAGAGACCAATGCATTGCACCTCAAATTGCATTTGAAGCCACATGGAAGCTGATAAGCTTAGAGACAACAACAAATGAGGGAACCAGAAACTCCAGCACGGATAAAACAAGAACTAATATAGATAACTGAGTTAATCTGGCAACCAAAGGATTAACAGAATGATCCAATAAGTGTAAACATATTGTATAATAAAGTTTTGATATAAAAAAATTAGTCTTATAGCATCAATGAAAGTAATAATAATAAATGGATACCTGCATCCTTTCTAAATAATATTCAAATTAAATTTATTTTAAAAAAATCTTTTTATATCTTATCTTTCTCCTTACAGCATAACCAGCTAACGTGTAATCATAAACTAAAAGAATTTTTTTCATTTTTAATCTTCAAACATTATAAAATGGTTTTCAATTTTAATTTAAATCCAATTAACTTGTTTATTGATAAGCTTCCTTAATTAACATTGACTAAAAGTGAGATATTCTTGGTTCCAAATTTATAGAAGTTAATTTTCTAACATTATTATTTCACTTTACGCTTTTTTTCCTGTAACTGCATATTTTGTACAATTTTACATTATAGAAAATTCAAATAATAAATTAAACCTTTAATGAATTAATTTCAATTGTGATTCTGTATTTCCAAAACTGTTCTTAAATAATTTAACTTATATTTTGGCAATCATAACACCAATAAACTACTATATAGTCCTAATTAAAGTATGTCTACTTACAAAGAATGGCACTCTTTCCCTCTGCTCTGGCTCTTAAAATAGTTAATTCATCGAATTTTATGAAGCCATGAAATCAAAGTGCTCTAAATTACAATCATTAATACAATTGTGCACACTTTTCGTGAAATCATTCATCACTAGATACATATCCCTACTAAATACTCTAATTTATACATTAGTTTGATTAGAAAAATAAATGGATTTCATAACAGTCTCTTTCCCTTTCTGAGTACAATGTTAGTTTTATTTTCCACTGTTCTTTTTATTCAAATTTCTCTTGAATTAACAGATAATCTCAGCTCTTTGAAATACATCATTATTGCAGTTACATAGTGCATAGGTCTGATATATATTATTTAGATGATTTTTGTTGCCAGGAAAGTGCAAAAAAAAGGGGGGAGGGAGGATCAGAAATAAAAAAGTGATTTACATATTGCTCTTTTTGATTTGGTCAAGGCACTTGATCCCATTAATCTAAGAGGTATATATCATGGTTTAAAAATTATTTGATTGTTTGCTTGTATTATGTAGCTTCTACATAGTGGAATGAAAAACGTTATTGCTTATCAGAAAATCTGAGGCATTTGAAATAACAACAGCTTTTAATCATGGCTGTATACTTGATCCAACTGAGATCAGGATATGTTACAGATTTAATAGTGGAATTTTTAATTTGACATTTATCTCCTTGGATCCTAAATTTATAATATGCCAACGATTGTGCTATTTTTGCCAGTTCAGAAGATAATTTGTAGTATGTATTTAAAACTTTGATTGTACAATATTTAAAGACTTCAGCATAATAATTAATGTTCAAAAAAAATCAAGTTCCTTATCATCTGGTAATAGAAAAATATTCTCAGTGATTTTTAGCTTGGGTGGTTATTAACTTAAGTAGGCATACCAATTTAAATATCCTTGGTAGTTTTATAAATAAAAAAGTGGACTTAAAGATTGAGGTCCAACATAGTCTACAATGCTTTTAACAAGTTAAAGGATGAGTATTTCATCATAGGAAAATAATTACTACAATTAACTTAGTTTCATGTAGATCTGTTATTTTATATAATGAGCGTGCTAATAGTTCTTAACAAGCTTACCCGAATATCCCTATCCTCACATCGGTTTCTAGCTCTAGCTGTCATCAGTGAGGAGGCACTAGGGCTAGTGCCTCACTGATGACAACCAGAGCTAGAAACTGGTCTGAGAATAGGGGTGTTCGGAAACACTTGTTAAGAGCTAGAAACCTGTCTGAGGATGCTTATTATATAAAATTTGTAGTACAAGCTTATTAAATTAAGTCACCTGATGCATGACTTGATTTCCTTGCAATCTGTTATTTTACCTGATTTATTGTATGGAAGTGAGGCTTGAATACTTATTAAAGCAATGTAAAGAAATTAATAGTTTTATTTAAAGATACATCATAAAATTTTAAAAATACAAAGGCAAATCTAATCAATATGTTCTTCAACTTGCTAGATATAATACTATGGAGTCCACTATTGCATCGGACGTGTAAAACAAATAAACAATGCAAGACTTCCTAAAGGGATATTTTATGGTGAACTTCAGCATAATTTTCATGGGAGAGGTAGATCTGTCTATGTTATAAGCACTATCTCAATGATATTCTACGAAATGCAATATTGTTTATTTTCATTGGGAAGATACAATAAAAAAAAAACAGAAACATGGAAGAGCTATAATTAGACATGGTATTAAAAGCATTTCTGAAAGAAAGGTTTTCTACAGAAGAACTTACAAGATATCATCATAAAATATATTATAAACAGAAAAATAGATTAGAATACTATATATGTGGATATATTTGTGGTTCACAAATTATCTTACCCAGTCATTGCAAACATTTTTAGAGTATTTTCTCTCTCTCTCTTTGAGTTGGAATGACCATACTCATTTACAAGTAGATACTCCTGCCACTTATATTTTACTTTAACACCGCCCCCCCCCCCTTTCCAGGATGTTACACTTAAGTTTTGTTTTATTTTATTTTATTAATTACTTTCTCTGTGCTATTTTATGCTATATCTCTTGTTAACCTATCTATTGGCATAGCAGACACATACTAATAATTGTTTTATTTTTTATGAAACTGTTCTACTGTTTGCTTTTTGAATTGTTTTAATTGTTACTGAATATATTTATAATTCTAATCATTTGAAGTATAAAATGAAAAAATATTTGAAGTTGATATTTAACATCTTATATATCACAAAATATTTACAGATCTCTGATGAAGACCGCAGGTTTAAAATTGAAACAATTAAAAGAAAAGAAAAGAAAACTGCTTGAAAAAGTGCAAAAAAAGAAAAGTGGTAATTATTGTATTAATTAAATTGAGCATTAAAAAGGTAGTTAAGATATTCTTCTAAATATGCAAAATAAAAAAAGGTAAAAAATCTTTAATAAAACAATTACCTAGACGTCCAACTTCATCAATATTTCTATATTCATCATCAAAAAAAAGCATATCTGTGTAAGGAATACCAGTTTTCTCTTTAAATCTAAACAACAAAAAGTACTACATAAGTATATATTCAAATAATTAAAAAAAGCATTTCTTGGTTAAATTAATTTTGTTTTTCATTTATTGATTAATGCTATTTATTATTAGTTATCTACATATAAATATTTCAAAAATATGGATTCCTTAGTTACTACTGATATATAAACTGATAATTAGGCAAATGTAAATTCTAAAAATCTTTTTCTTAGGAGAGATCCACTTTTTTTAAATTCTTTAAGAGAGATTTTTTTTTTTTAATTCTTTAGTTTACTTTTTAAAAAATACAACAGATATTTTAAATAAATGGATATATCAGCTTCTTATTGCCTACGGTTAATCTTAACTAGTTTTTAGAAACTCTAGAGATTTTCTACTTTTTGTAAAAATATTAATCAAAAAAATTCTGATCCAATATAAGCTAAAAAAAAACTATTTCTTACTGCAGTGATTTCGGGTGAATAAATTAAAGAGCTGACATTGAATTAAATGGATGAAGAAAGAAAAGAGGCATTTGACTGTAATGAGACTTATTAATTTACGAGTAATTTGTGGAACTTGTTGTTTTTTTTAATTTTATTTTTAAACGTATGTATATTTGTATACTACATATATATATATATGTACCCAGAAAGAGACCGCATGTGAGATGGATGGATGGATGAAATAAGAAAGTGTGCAGGGGTGATTTGGAGAAGAGAGGCTAGAGATCGGAGAAGATAGATTGAGCTTGAAATTCATCCTCCAGTGGATTGATAATGGTTGACAATGATGATAATATATATATATATAAAGTGTACACATTGTAACGGTCAACTTATATACGTTTATTTATTTTAATCGATTCGGATGTTATCTGACATTAAACATGTGGAAATATATGGACACATATTCTTTATTTATATTGATTGGAAAATATTTTTTTAAATATGTGATGATGATGACCACTACCCAAACACTATTTGCAGTATTTTGCCAAATCATGTAAAACATAAACTACTCCTGATGCAATGGACATGTAATTAATATGCAGAACAAACAATATTACATATAAAGAAGTTAATACACTATTTAAACAAATTATTTACAAAGTATCGTAATTGTCAGACAAGATATGTTCCTTTACTCTAAACATGCCTACATTACAGACTACTTCCCATGCCTTGTTTTTATAGTTATCACTATATATTGGTAAATTCTTCATAGCATCTGGTCCACAAAGTTTCGGCCAAGCTCATATTTAGATATACTTTTAACCTGGGTTACCTATCGCATGAATCTCAATCTTTATTATTTTGCATAGTTCGGAGCTTAGAAAGATATTCCTGTGTCTTTCTTTTATATTTATCACTTATGACTCTTATTATTTTCAATATACTTTTCATGTGATATGAATCTGGTCACACACACGAGTCTTAATACACAACATGTATTGTATACGTTTAAGTTGAGAGTTAATTAAATCGATAAAGATTTTATTTGATAAAGTATAATATTTTAATAAAGTTTATACACACACATATCATAAGAACCGTTTCTGTAAGATTATTTCAGCATTGTACAATTAAGTCAAAGGGGAAAGAATAAATAAATTGCCAAGGCTTTCTATTAATTCGTAGTACTTCATTAAAACCATCCATGAATGAAATTTATTTATGCTTATTATTAATTTATTTTATTTTATTTTATTCATTTATTAATAATCGTTATTATTAGTTCAATTTGGCTGACAATTATTTGCTGTTTTTTGTCTATCAATTGTTTATTAAAATAGAAATCTCTCTCCTTGATGTAGCTGCAGTAATTTATTCTTATGTTATGGTATGATTACAATCGCCGTTAGTTAATATCTGGTCACCCTAAATAATGTGATGTGATTAGCTTCTCCTTAAACGAAGTCAAGAATCTCAGCAATTAGACCAGAAAAACCTGTTAGCCACTTTATTTTCCATTCCCCAGTCTAAGTTTTCCCATATTCTGCTCCATCCCATTTCCACAACATAATCTTTGTCAACTCTATGGCCTTTATATCGAAATCCCCCTTATCTTTTCCCAAACCCAGCATAAAAACCAATAATCCATTTTCTGTATAATCACTTTTTTCATATTTATTCTTCCATAACTTCATTACATGTACCTTTCTGTTTTCAAGCCTTTACATTCAATTAACAAATGCATAATATTTTCTATTCCTTCCTTGCATAATTTACAAAATAAATCACCCATATTTTTCCATTTACATGTATATTCTCTTGTTGCTAAAGATCCTGTTCAAACCTTAAACACTAAACTACTTTCTTTACTATTATCATATAATAACTCGCACCTAATATTCTGTTTACTTCTATATATATTTAAACTCTTTTTACTCTCATACTAATTCTCCATCTCTCTAACTCCCTATTCTTTATTAATAAATCTATTCTTTTATCCCACTCCTTACCACTATAACACTGAACAATCCTCCTATCTTTTGTACAAATATACCGATATAAATTCTTTATCCAAATCTTTTGCATTATCTTTCTCTAGTGATAGATATTCAGATTGGCTGTTCATTACAATATATACATGTATATTAAATTTTTTTATTTATATGGTTGAATACCATCCACGAATTTTGATATCTACAACAAGACTTGGAACCAAATATCATTAATACAGAAGATTATTTTATGTAGAAAAACTCATTTCTTAATAAACATCTATTCCATAATCTCAGTAATTGAAATTGTAAAACACCCATTAAATTTTTCTCAAGTTTGGTAAAGCAAAGTATTAAAAAAAAAAAAAAAAAATCAAAAGTTTATTACTGTTTCTATGCAGGCCATTGTATTATATATTATCCATATAATGACAAATAATAGCTGACTACCATCAATTATCCGCAAGTTTGTTGTATTCTGTTGCTTAGACTTTCAATATGTTTATGCGGAAATCATATGGATTGAAATTTTAATGTTTTGTGTCTATTATAAGATGGTCTAATTCAGCATTTCTCAAACTAGTTCATAATGTGCCCCACTTTTTATTATATGATGTTTAGGGAGCTCCATTTGAGTGTTTAGTATATGTTCGGACTATCTTAACATTATGGGCTACAGAAACTATAGCTGAGGAACTTCTAAATGAAAGGAGGAACTAAAGATTAATTCCAAGATTTAAAACTCTTCTTTACTATTAAACATTATTTTCATAAATTTACTTTTATTTGTTTTTAATGGATATGATAAGTTAGAAAGGCCAGATTTTACACAAATATTATCAAGGGAAATTTATATACAATCTTTATTTCTTTTTGATTATTTAATGCACTCATTTCTTATTATTATAACTAAATAAGCAAATATTTTATCTAGCGCCGTGCTTGCGATTATATTTCATTCCAATATCAGCCTTTCAAGCTAATTGAGCATGCGCCTTTGAGAGGAGAGTATTCATTTATTTAACTCTCTCAAAGGCGCGTGCTCAATTAGCTTGAAAGGCTGATATTGGAATGAAATATAATTGCAAGCACGGCGCTAGATAAAATATTTGCTTATTTACTCATAATTAAGTTTCAGTAAGAATGACGTCTAGTAAATTCTAAGTAATTACACCGTCATTCAGTCAAAAAACATCGTAAATAGTAATTTAAAGTGAGAATCTACTCACGCTCTCATCAGAAGTTCTTCAGATTTGCTCATATAAAAGAATTTGAGTCGTAGGAATAAGAGGGATTCTTTTTATTCCTGCATAAATGCTATATCTTGGATTGAAGAGGAGAGTATTCATTTATTTAACACTTTCAAAGGCGCGTGCTCAATTAGCTTGAAAGGCTGATATTGGAATGAAATATTATTATAACTGTAAAAGATATAACATTTTTTTTTAGTCTTTGCAGACTCCTATAAGAACATCACAAAATCACCAGAAGTCCACAGACCATAGATGAAAAAATGTTGATTTAATTCATTAGAAAAGTATATAATGATGAAAAAAAATAGTAATGAAACGAAGGGTCACAAAGAAGAGAATAGTCTTCAATTATTCCATTAATGAATATGCCTTAGGACAGTGGTGCAACAATCTTTTTGCACTCCAACCCCCATACTCTGACTGAAATTTTACATGACCCATTATATGTTGTTACCATCCTATTACAAGCATATAATAAGAAAAGTTGTTTTATTACATATAAATATATATTTTTATATTATATTTCAGTACATACAATTTGACATAAGATCTTTAAAAAAACTGGCTTTTTAACAATATATATATATAATACATTAAAAACAATTGTTTTAATTAAATTAGTGAGATGGCTGTGCTTCTATGGAATCCGTTGGTTTTTATTATCCATTTATCCATTAAAAATTGTAATTTTTATTATGTACCTAAAAATGAGAAACAGGGTTTAAAAAATATTTAATTGTAAACCTTGTGACCAAATATGGTTCTTTAATATTTTCCAACCAATGATGTATTACCCTGAAGCCATATCAGTCTGATCTTCCGATCTTTAAGATAATGTCTCCAAGTGATTTGCGGACAAATGCAATCGCTAAAATTTGTCCGCAGATCACGATGGTATTTAACTCAATTTTCATGTTAAAAATATATAAAACAAACAGTTTAAAAATGTGTCTTATTTTTTGACTGAAAATTAGAAAAGTCAGCGCATAGCACTGGAATGGGCGGAGTGGCCTCCGATGGTTTTGCCATGCCGAAGGCACGGCCAATACATGCTCTACTCTGAAAAAACCTATATTATGCTCAATTCTAAAATACAGCACATAGCGCTGTAATTGGCAGGGGGCCTCCGATAGCTTTGATGGGCCGAAGGCACGGCCAATACATGCTCTAGTCTCAAAAAAACCTATATTATAATTTACAAAACCACCAACAATGCCAGACATTGTATTACTCTTGTAGCTGTAATTTTTATAATTGTGGATGAATTTACAAAAAAAAATTTCTGTATAATATAATTCAGAAATTAAAAATAAAATTAATTAATTGTACTTTTTATAATTGCAGAAGAATTTACAAAATAATATACATCGAAATTACATTATTTATTAGAAACAAAAATGAAAATTACCAAGATGTCAACGAAAAAATCAGTACGATGCCGTGGATAGCAAAATCCCAAAAGACAGACAAATAACAAAATTTCCCAAAGCTCTCTCCAATTTTTAAATCTCGCGGGTCAAAAAAAATCCAAAAATTGACTCTGCCATGGATTAGTCATGCCAGTGTTTTGTTTGCCATGACAATGACAATGTTGTCACATCTACCGGAAGGAAAATCGGTAAGTGTAATACGTCATCGGTTAAATAATACTAAAGTACCCAAAATATAAATGCGATAAATTTAAAATAATACTTAGTTCTTAGTAGATCTATTGATTTATAGCAATTACAGCTTTTTTAGCCCGTTTTAAAAAATGGGGGCAGTCAAGAATGAGTACCACATACCAACGTTAGGAGAATATCAGCATAAAAATCAAAACTCTTAGAGAGAAAAATGAGCGCAATATTAGCCAAGTTCTGTTATACAAAATGGATTGGAATATAAAGAAGGAAGTGTTTAAAGTGGTCAAACATGCAACAATGAGTTGAGCAGTTTTCATGTATTTTTTTAAGTGTTTAGGTTTAGTTTTTCATTCAATTAAAAATTTATTACCCAACATGAAAACTTCTCAAAATTTTCACGAACTACAATAATTTTTCTGTGACCCACAGATTGCACAATCCTCCCTTAGAGCAGCCTGAAAAAAGCAAGCAAATAATGGACCATTCTTGGAGAAATGATATTCATATTAACGCTTGGAATTCAATGTCAACTTGGTGGAACCAAATAATATTCTTATATCCCTGTGTGTTTTGGGCATAGTTGGAAGAATGTCTGACTTGGGATCGGGAAGTCCCAGGGTCGATTCTGGTGCTTGCAAGTCTGACGCTCAGTGCAATGGGTAGAGTAGCTGACTTGGGATGGGGAAGTCCCAGTATCGATTCCAATGTTTGCAAGTATGGAACTCAGTGCAATTGTTACAGCAACTGACTTGGGATCGGGAGGTCCCAGGATCAATTCTGGCACTCGAACTCCTGAGCGATAAAACCATATGCTTTTTTTTATACATATATATAACAGAAAAAAGATACATGTAATAAAAATATTGAAATAAAGCTATTACCAATATATCAAATCTAAATAATTGATAGAGATAGATGTCATGTAATCTGAAGCATTACTTCCACAAACAAATAATAAACATGATAAAACTATCAAAAACAACTAATAGACAAATAAAATGATTCCTTAAAATATAATAAATTCATAAGCATAAAGAAAAAAATTTAAACAAGGAGCAAAACAAAATTGCAAATATAACTTTATACTAAATGTTAATTCCTTATTACATTTACCTTTTAAAATGATGTGTTTTTGATCCAGGATAAATTTCTTGATACTGAAAATAATCTGTCCAACCAAAAAGATTTAATAATTGCCGGCCACCCTCAGGCCATTCTGTTCTATTAGATAATATATAGTATTAGATAAAAATAAATGAATAAATATAACTAAACATTTGAAATAAATGAAACGTGAATGTCATATTTTATATTTGTAAAACTTTATAATATATATATATATATATAACAAACTAATAAATATAACAGTAATTAACTATGATATACAAAATCTGCATAAGTACTTTCAATTAATTTCTTAACCCATCTCAAATGAGGTGGGGTAAAGAAATTAATCAAAAGTACTTCTATTGACAGATTTTATATAATAGTCAATCACTGTTATATTTATTATTTTTATTATTCCAATAGTTTTTTAACTAATGGACATTTTATTTGTACATATATACCACATTCTACACCAGAAATTGATTGAATGTTTTTGAGGACAAAAGTTAAGATTAGGCACAGAATTTGTTACAATCTACCATCAGATATCATAATACAAAAATATTAGAATTGTCAAGCATTGGTGGTCGAGAGGTCAGCGACAGCTGCTTTACAAACAGTTGTCCCGGGTTAGCGGGTTCGATTCCCAGCTGATGCTATGACACATAAGAAAGAAAAAAATATTAGAATTTTGTTCTATTTTAAATTATTTTATTATTATAAATCCACTTTAAAATAAAATTAGCACATATACCCTTACATATAACAAAATATTATTCAATCTTATCATTTATTTTTAAGATTTCGAACTCATTTTATGCTTGAAATCAATATCAAAATCAATACTTTTTTGAGCACTCATGAAATTTTTTTACTTCTTCCACCCATCCATTTTAGTGATCCCTGCATTATGATTATACAAAGCATTTCTAATTTAAATATTTTATAGGGAATATATATTTTATCTATGTATGAAGAATTCAACTTAATAATGGCAATTCCGATAATCTCTTAATCTGATTCTCATATACAACTGTAGTTGGTCTACTTTATATTTTATTGTATTTGGAATTGTTGGCACAAATATTAATAAAAAAAAAGTGAAGTACATTAGAAAAAAATTATCTAAATGTTATTGAATAGTTTGTTGCACAGAGGTTCATAAGAAGGGTCAAGCATCAGAAGTGATGATACTTAGTTGTGATCCGTAGATCTTTAACTCCAGAATCTGACGCCGCTGCAGCAAAGCATGCTGGGAACTCAGAAAGAATATAATTATTGAATGCTTTATGATTCAGGAGATCTGGGCTGAACTCCAGAGTCCGATATTACCATTACAGCAAGGCATACTGGGAAAACAAAAGATATGATTATTGAATGCTTTATTATTCAGGAGATCTGGACTGTGATCCGTAGATCTCGAACTCCAGAGTCAGATATTACCATTGCAGCAAGGCATACTGGGAAAACAAAGGATATGCTTATTGAATGCTTTATTATTCAGGAGATCAGGACTGTGATCCGTAGATCTTGAACTCCAGAGTCCGATATTACCATTGCAGCAAGGCATAATGGGAAAACAAAGGATATGATTATTGAATGCTTTATTATTCAGGAGATCTGGACTGTGATCCATAGATCTTGAACTCCAGAGTCTGATAATTACCATTGTAGCAAAGCATACTGGGAAAACAAAGGATATGATTATTGAAAGCTTTATCATTCAGGAGATCTGGACTGTGATCCATAGATCTTGAACTCCAGAGTCCGATGGATCACAGTCCAGATCTCCTGAATAATAAAATCTGTGATCCATAGATCTTGAACTCCAGACTCCGATATTACCATTGCAGCAAGGCATACTGGGAAAACAAAGGATATGATTATTGAATGCTTTATTATTCAGGAGATCTGGACTGTGATCCATAGATCTTGAACTCCAGAGTCCTATATTACCATTACAGCAAGGCATACTGGGAAAACAAAGGATATGATTATTGAATGCTTTATTATTCAGGAGATCTGGACTGTGATCCATAGATCTTGAACAGAGTCTGACATTACCATTGCAGCAAAGCATGCTGGAAAAACAAAGGATATGATTATTGAATGCTTTATTATTCAGGAGATCTGGACTGTGATCCATAGATCTTGAACTCCAGAGTCTGACACTATTATTGCAGCAAAGCGTGCTGAGAACTCGAAAAGAATATAATTATTGAATGCTTTATTATTCAGATCTGGACTTCAATCCATAGATCTTGAACTCCAGTCTGACACTATTATTGCAGCAAAGCGTGCTGAGAACTCAGAAAGAATATAATTATTGAATACTTATTCAGCAGATCTGGGCAGTGATGCATAGATCTTGAACTCCAAAGTCTGACACTACCATTTCAGCAAAGAATGCTGGGAAAACAAAGGATATGATTATTGAATGCTTTTTTATTCAGATCCATAGTCTGACACTACCACTGCCAGCAAAGCATGCTGGGAATTCAAAAGGAATATAGTAATTGAATTCCTTATTATTCAGGAGAGCTGGATTATGATCCATGGATCTTGAGTTTCAGAATCTTCTACTCTATCATTGCACCAAATCACATAAGCTATTTCCTTTTAAATATTTCTTCTTCCTTTTTTTATTGTTCTTTTTTAAAAACAACTTCCACAATAACTTTCTTGACGAACTTTTTATTTCTTAGAGGCTATTTCCTAATAATATTTCATGAATTCCTCAATCAATTTCTTCTTACTCAAATCCTTTTTTTCTTTTCAAAAGCAAAAGAGCATTTTATAGTTTATATCTTTCCGTCTTGGATATCTAGATACTCCCCATTCACAAAGCACTCTTATATGTTTTCTATTATTATTAAATATCTATTTGAATTTAAAATCTAATTTGATTAATTTTCTAACATATGCTTATTCAGTTATCCTCCTGTTTATATTAAGTTTATGCCTATAAAATAAAATAAAAAACTTTCAATAAAAAAAAAAAAATCTTTATAAAACAAATGAAGAATAACTATTTTCATTCTTTAATGTTTTACATGCTAAAATACCAATTTCATCATTTTAAGATCACTCACAGAAATATATCTTAACAAGGGCAAAACTCACCATACAGTAGTGCCACCCTGTGCTAACCAGAGTAATCAATGGATGCCAGAAGGCTTGTGCATAAAATCCCTATCTAGTGTCTAATATCCCCAGACTAGTTTCTGGCTTGTGGCCATCATCAGTGAGGAGCCTTGGATCTGAGAGCACTGCACCTAGATCTTAGGATCTAATGCAACCCTCCAGCAGCCACCTTGTAACTCTACTTTACTACAAAACTATGAGAATGAAATTGGAAAACACAAAAATATTTTCAATCTAAGCTCAACAGCTTATATAGTCATATGGGTCTGAACTCAATTCAGCACCCATATATTTTGGTATCTTTGGCTCTTAAACAACCATAGCCACCACTATCTTATTAGGCAGGATTGGTGTTAAACCACTAAACATCATGTGCTAGTATGAGATGGTGATCACGTGATGTTTAGTAGAAATATATCTTATTGGTAAAAATATTTCTGAAAACATTATACATGTTCTATTATAATTTTTGTATGTATATTGGATTATCTTCTCAATGTCGAGATAAATAAAAAAAAAAAGAGGGTAATTTACCAATGTCTGTCATTTTTCCTTGATACAAGATATTTTAGTTTCTATGATAATCTTTAATGAATTCTTTACATCATTAAGGTTAAACCAGGAGAGCATTTACAATCAAGTCCTAATAATTTCAATTTTCTTTTCACTTCCAGCATAGTTATCTTTATTCCAGACTAAATTTTTAAATTTACTTTGCTTCTGCAGTCTGGTTATCATACTTACCACCACACCGTACAATAACAAAATCTACAGAATCTTTCTTTAGAAGCCAAATTGTTTGTAATTCTTTTAATATTTAATATGCTGATATATTTGTACAAATTTTAAAATATCGACAACGATATTTTAAGTGTAGCCATAAAGAATAAAGTAAAATAGTTAAATTGTAACCAATTTGAAAGATCATTACACAACTTGTGTATGTGAAATAAGAACATAGATAAAACATTATATAATGTGATGTGATGTATTATGGCTTCTCTTTAAACGAAGTCAAGAATATCTCAGCAATTATGCCCAGATAAACCTGTTAGCCACTTTATTTTACATTCCCCACTCTAAATTTACCCATAATCTGCTCAATCCCATTTCCACAACGTAATCTTTGTCAACTCTATAACCTTTATATCTAAATCCCCTTTATCTTTTCCCAAACCCAGCATAAAAACCAATAATTCACTTTCTGTATAATCACTCTTTTCATATTTATTTTTCCACAACTTCATTATATGTACCCTTTTCTGTTTTCAAACATTTACATTCAATTAACAAATGCCTAATAATAATAATAATAATGATATTGAGATGGTATTTTCTGCCACCTCATATGTAAATACATATATATTTAAATTCATAGTTATTTCATTAGTTTATAAGTAAAATTTTATAAAATTATTTAAAGTATTATCTTGTAATTAATCTATTAAAAGTTTTTTATTAATCTCACTAAGAAATCAGACTTTCAAGTCTGATTTTTTTTTTTTAAATTTATTTAAATTGATTATAGTTCAAGATAAATAGTTGTCTTGAATTATAAGTTTTTTTTTAGTAAAATCTTTTTTTGTTTCAATTCTTGGAAAAAATTGGTGGGTTGGGGGGAAATTAGAAAAGGTCGCAATTAAACTCTTATTGTTGAAACCCAAGTTAAATACCAATTTTTAATTAAAAGTCTTGTAAGAGTCTATTCATAGTAAATTTCATTAATTATACAAGAATATTTTTAAAATTAAAAATTCCGAAAGAAAAAAAAGGACAGAAAGTGACAAATTTTTATTAAAACTAAACCAAAAAGGTGCGAATCCTGTTCAGAAAATAAAATTAATTAAAAGTGCACAGAGAGTGTAAATTATGGAGTCTTCTTTTGTTCATGGATTGATTATTAAAACTTTTTATTGAAAGTTATTGCTGCTCATTGCTATGAAAATATTCACAAGTTAGAGAGAGAGTCAAATTCTCTCCCAAGGGAAGTATGCAGAGGAATTTCTATCTCCGGAAAAGTATGAAGCCAGCCAGCTAGTTGAGGGTGTTTCCAGAAGAAAGAGGATTCATGCAAGAATTTACAGAAAGATGTCAACCCATAGACTGTTTCCTTATAATTAAATTTGACGAACTGATATCGATCCAGTATTTTAGGAAATGGATGGTCGATTAGCGAAATGCAATTGTAGACTCAGTCAGAGTATGTGATTATTTTGAATAATTTATTGATTATTTTTGACAAAATTGTGCAGGTAATTTTTATATTGATTTTTTTTTTATTATTATTATCTTTGTTATACTCACATATAAGCAGATTTTGCTTTCACGAATGTGAATTGCTCGATCAAGGAGAGATAATAAGTAGATTATAATCACTTTGAATTCCGATCGTAAGAAACACAAGACACTTATGCCATAAGTGGAGGTAAAAGCAAAATTGATAGACATAAAACAAAATACATTTATGCCGTCATTTAGTAGTTAAGATTAAATTATTTAACATTAAACAAGGGCGAGGTTTTGAGTCAAGCTATTTACAATTAACTCACTATTATATAATATGCCTGGACAGTCACCCCTATGTCGGTCGTAGGTTAGTGATGATCACATTTACTCAGGAAAGATTATTATAATGTTACAATAATAGTATCGTTAAACAATCGACTGCGCTAATTGAAAAGTATTTTATTTTAAAATAGATTGAGCCAGTTCAGATTGCAGTTAGATGGGATTTGAAGTGGGAAATAAAAAAAGAAAAGTATAATAAAGATTATTGTATAGTCATACTTGTGTGTCTCTCTTGTTATTTTAGTATATATTTATAGTATTGACAACAATATTGTCCTCTGGAGAATTAATAGAATTATTAGAGTCCATGAAAGATTACACTATAAAAGATTATGTGGCTGTGTTACATATATAAGTAAATAGTACAATCATGGAATAATCTTCTCAGTCTAGTGCTAGCTATTTGCCTAGCAATGCCCTCATACCGGCTACTATAGTCTGTGTAATCTTGGTAGTTTTCTGGCTCTAAACTGTTTTGTACCATCACAACATTAACAAGATAACAGTAATGTAAAACAAATCTCCATCAATATCACACAACATTTTCTGCTTGCAAAAGAGAAAAAAAAACTGTTATTTAAAAAATATATTATTAAATATTAGAGACATTAATGTTTACATTAGACAATGACAATTTTGTCCCAAGTGTTTTAATGTGGATTCTAAATATACTTTTCAATCTTGAATCCAAATGAAATCAGATTTTTATTATTAGTTTTAGTGATATCATATTTATATATTCATTATTTGTCATAATCATGGGATTAAACGAAGTTTCTGTAAAATGAATGCCAGAAAAATAACTGATATTGCTCTCAGTATAAAGACTTTCAGAATAACAGATTGTTCCATTTAAGACATTTGTAAATCTGTTCATATATGAGCATAGTTTCTATTGTAGAATGATAGTTCTTTCTTAAGAATCATTTTTGTTAATTTTATACTCTCATATTTCCGAATTGTTTTAATAATTCCAATTCCAATCTTTAAATGCCAAAAAATTTAATTATCCACAATTGGTAAAAAAAAGAAATGCTATATTTCTTTATTTCAGATGTAAAGTGGGTGATGACATATACTCTCAGGATAGTTAAATAATTTACATATCATTTGCTTTCCAAAATATCATGTAATTGCTATTTCTACTTTATAAATACAAATGAGATTATTTCTTAAATAAAGAAGTTAATAAAATATCCTAATCTACCATTTGTAACAAGACCAACTTCTCATAGTGCTGTATTTCCAATTCTTTAAGTAACGATGAATCAAATAAAGTTCGAGAAGATCAGAAATAAAAAAATGAAAAAAATTCTGTTTCAAAATTCTGGGCTATCTGTTCTGTCAAAAAACCATATAATTTATAGTTACAAGAAGGAATGAAAGATATTGGTATAAATTAATTTAAAAAGCAGGATACGCTTCTAAGTTCAAGATTGCTTTTTTTTAGTTAGCCGCTAAGAGGAATTATACCAAAATGATTTAGGTTTTGAAGAGATGTTCATTCAATTATGTTGAACAACAACATAATAAGAGTGTTTAGCCAGCCAGATAATTGTCTTTTCTCATAAATGAAAATTTTCTTTCCGCACCTACTATAATATTGCCAATATATGAGTCCTATGGTATCAGGAAGTTGCTTTTAGAATCAGTAACAGAAATATATATGGAATAACTGTGATCTAAAAATCACTGCTCTTTTGATAGAGTTGCAGCTAAGATATATCAAGTTATTTGTATATTTATTTTTTTAATGTGAATAAAACAGCAACAACAAGCAAAGGCATTCCATTAAGGATTTGTCACGAGTTTTATCGACTATGAGAAAATGTAATCTTCTTTAAACCAAATTAGCATTTTGGTAAAGCTATAGATTAAAATACAAAACGAATTCACAATCTTGAGAAACAAATTTGTGATATATATGCTCTGTTTTGAGAACTTGAAGAATTGTCAAAAGATGAGAAATTTGGAAAAGTAAAATGACCATATAAACTTTGGAAGAAATCATAATGTCAATGACAATCCTAAAACAATATCCAATTTTTTTTTAAGTATTACTAAGCAATAATAGGCAATATGCTATTTGTAGTTCCTTTTTTTTCCTTTTGGCTTTATTTGGACATTTTCCTAGAAAAACCTGAGTGCAGTGAAAGACAAAGTGCACATTTTCATCAGAACAATTCTTATATGGAAAAGAAACATCAATGCCAATGAAGCCTCAGAAATCTGCTTGGATATTAATAAATTCTTAAGAAACATTCCAAGGCAAAAATACAGTAGAAAATCAAACAAAGATGCAGATTTTAAATTACATATTCATCATTTTGATCAAATTTCAAAAACTGTATGTATTATTTTTCTAACAAATTCTAATTCAATACAATAAATGTGATAAATGTTAAGCTGTTTTCATCCTTGGGATGCCAGAAAAGATTTACTTTTGTTCCCCCATGATTATTATTGTAACTAAATTGTTAAACCATTAAACATCACATGAACACCATTCTTTATGCTTACACAAGCGGTTAACACAGAGGCAAAACTTTCCATACAGTAGCGCCACTCAGTGCAAGCCAGAGCAATCAATGGATGCAGGATTTTTGCATAAAATCCCTATCTAATGTGTACTCAGTAGTTTGGCTTGCACTCAGTGGCATTACTGTATGGAGAGTAGGCACTAGATAGGAATTTTATGCACAAACCTTCCAGTATTCATTGATTACTCTGGCTTGCACTGAATGGCGCTACTGTATGGAGAGTTTGCCTCTGTGTAACTAAAGAGCTATTTAAACAATGTTGGATATGAAACTGTATATATTATCACAACTAGAATGCTGCAGTAGATACAATATTTAATATTCACAAACAGAACATCACAGCAGAACAAGCTATTTTATACATCAGCATTAACATCGACCTTAAAATAAAATAAAAAATAAGGCAACAGCATTCAACTCAGTCTCTTTTTTACTGCGACATATCGTGCAATTTTAATATTATCCTATTTGGTTATAGACAGGTATGTCAATCAAAAATATACTATTTCCACAAACAACTTATTCTGCCCCAAAATATTTAACAATTTATGCACAATATGCCTTTAGACTTGCTTTAATTCAGCTGTCAGATTAACACTGAATGTTCTACCTTACACTAAAAACTTTAAAACACCTATCTAAGTTGTCCTTACTTTATAAATCTTTTTTGTACTTCCAAATGGTGGTTAATTGGCGCACTATATTAGCACTTTACCCTGAACATTACAAGCAAAAATAATCCTGCTTACATTTCATATATCTGTCTAATCAGATATTACCTCGTGTTTTTTTATTTGATAATTATAAAAAATTACATGTCGTGTAGCTGTTAATTAAAATATGATAAAAAAACAGCTTTTTCCCTCACAACAATATACAGATATAAAAACTAAACTATTTCCCTAATGACAATATGCACAATGGTCCAATTCAATATATTCATTCTGCAAAATATAATCCATGAATCACAGAACAAAACTCTGCTCAGTAGCTCACAAAATATATTTTACTTATTATCACTGCCGTTAAAACCTTTTTAACAGCAGCACACACCTCCTTTTCTTCTTTCAAAACATATATGACTTATAAGATATAATGTTCTTTCCCACTAAATCCAATCAAATAATATAATATATATCCTCTCCTTTTTTCTTTCCCAAAACTTTATTTTTCCCATCACCATATATGTACATTTACTTGTTTACCACATCCAACGTTTTGACCACCTTATTTGTAGTCATTTTCGAGATTTTTTCAAGGAAAAGGTTTGGGAAGAAAGGAAGCAAATCCTTGCAAATGACTACAAATAAAGTGGTCGAAATGTTGGACATGGTAAACAAGTAAATCTACATATATATATATATGGCGATGGAAAAAAATAAAGCTTTTGGAAAAGAGAGTGTATATATTATATTTTTTGATTGGATTTAGCGGAAAATAACATTATAGTATAGCTCAAAAATGTTAAGTCCTTTCAGTCAACACCCCAAAAGAGAGTGTATATATTATATTTTTTGATTGGATTTAGCGGAAAATAACATTATATTATAGCTCAAAAATGTTAAGTCCTTTCAGTCAACACCCCAATGAACCTTGAAAAAACAAATAGAAAGAGATCGTTATATCAAAAGTATAATTCAGCAACAGAACTAAGAATATCTTTTGTAATTTTATGAACTTCTGGTTTGATAACCAAACCAACATTTGTACGTACAACCCTCCCCCATTCTAAATAATAAAATGAGTTAAAACTATTTAAAATTAGTTTATAAAAATTTTTATCAAATAATTCTAATAAGCTCACAAACTTATTAATTTAGCGAAATATTTGATGAAAATATATTGAAAAAAATTTGAATTGTTCTAAATATATAATTAACATTTTCACTGTGAAATGACCGAAGAGAAATAACAGTTTTGTTACGTTAAAAGTATGATGCTGACAATTATCACTATTCATTATTTTTTATGTGATCATGATTCTGGTTAAGATAGAACAATGTAATAAAAGCAACATTACCATACACTGTAATCACTTGAAGCATTTTAAAGGAAGTGGTAAGCTCAACGAATATCGGGAATATTCTTGCTTTTACAACAAAAATTAATGTCTGGATCAAAATTTTTGTAGTGTGTTGTTTGGTTTTCCCCCTTTTAGCTTGCGACTTTTAAGTGCTTTTAACGTCAGATTAATTGCCATTTATCTCATTTGAATAGCTGTGTTTTTTAAGTTAAGGACTCTCCCTACTGAAATAACTTCTTGAATATTGTGTTTTTTTTGTTCTTATAATGGAATAGATGATACATTGATCACCAAGTGTCTTTCAGAATGGTTGATGTATATATAGGATATTTTTATATTGAATAGTTAATTGAGCCCAAAAACAGTTTTAAATCGAAAAACAATCCTTACAAGAATAGAAATATGATTTGCCTTTGTATTGTAGTGTTAAATCCGCCAGTTATAATACTCACTGGAAAACAATCTATGCAGTAAGCCAGGGGGTCCCAACCTTTTTGCACTTAAGAGCACATTCTATAATATCGGCCAGGTGGTGGGCACCATTTATTTTTTTCAACCAGATGGCAAGCACCATTTATTTTTTCAATGTAAATTTATAGTCGGATATTGTTAATAATACACGTAATGTACAAAAAAATATTTATTTCAAAAATAAAATTTTAACATACAATTAACGTTTATATTTTTATGCTGTAAAAGTATAATATGCCCTACAATTTGATTACAATATATAATACAATAATTTATAAGAAATTTTAAAAATTAAATTTATTTGTATCAGATAAATAATTTTTTATCGTGTTCGGATAGTGGCGGGCACACGTAAAATGGTCTGCGAGCGCCATGGTGCCCGCGGACATAGAGTTGGGGACCCCTGCAGTAAGCTAACCTTTGCACTGACTATATATGCATACAATAATTTTATGACAAAGACTAACGCCGGTGGAATAAGAAAACAGATTTAATCATAATACACTAATATATACATATTTACAGTAATACATTTAAACAATCATAATCTATTTATATTAACAAACCCGAAGGCATACAAAAATAATAATGAAGATCTATACGACCTACTTTATAGTCCCTATGCTGACTCTTGGACGTTCGGAGGCCAGCTATCCGCTCTGGGGCTACCGTGCTAAATAAGCGACGTTCGGCGCCTTTCCCAGTTTAACTGCATCGGTAGAGCTCCCAGTTTAAAGTGCCAAAATTGCTTTACACATTCCCTCATTTTTCCAGTCCTGATTTTCTGGATTTGATGGGTCAATCTTGTCCGTCCTGGTTGGATCAATCCCTCCCAGTTTACCTTTTGGTTTAAGTTTTACTTTGATTGATTATCCTTCGCAGTTCGATTGCTTTTTAATTAATCATCTTGTTTATCTGCAAAGTTCCTTCATTAATTAACCTTGCTATCAAACAGGATTTGTTTACATGTTGTTTTAGAACATAACACAACTATTAAAGTATAACATTATTTTAAATTAACGAAGTATTTTTATCTTCACGTATATATATAACTTACGTATGTATATGCTATAATTTATACACATACATACGTTTAATATTAAATCCCTATTTACCATTTTCTATTATTATTTTGTATGTATGTGTATTTTAATTATACACATACATAACATGTAGTTATTGTAATATAATTTTTATACTAAACATGTTAAAAGCTATCAGATAGAAAAAACAGGCCAAAATGTTTTATTATTATATTACTCGATGTTAATCAACTTTTGTTTCAGTTTGGTTATGATTAGTAAAAACTTTAAAGAATTTCACATTATAATCTTTAATTACTTCCTTTATTGTGCTGTTAAAAATAAATTTTACAGGTAGTTGTCCAATTTTTAAAAAATATTAGACAAAAACAACAGAGCTTATATGAAAAAGAAATTAAAGACAGAACAAATTCAAATCTATCGTAAGTAAGTTGTCGTAAACATAAAGAATTATATGATACAAAATTTTGTAAACTATATTTTTACATAAAAAAACAAAATATATGCAAAAGCGCACACAAATTTTTTTTTTTAAACTATTTAATAGAATTTAATAATTTATCATTTTCTTATTCGTTAAAAAAAAAAGTGCACTTTTAACATCTCAAAACTTGTAAGAAAAAAAAAATTAAAAACGTCGCTCTCACATGTAAAATACTATAAAGTGTGAATCTATAGACATAAATGTACCAATTATAATACATACCTGGATGCAATTCCTAATTTATACCCCTGAGATGATAAAGACTGTAATATATCTGGCACATCTTTATAACATTTGATTTTGTGATTTGAGCTGTCAACAACTTGACCATTTCTAAAAACAAATACAATTTATCGTGTGATTTAATGTATTCATTCATATACTAAAAACAGTAATAATAATAAAAGAGCATACTTATTTTTTTGAAGAGGTGGATCTACATGACTATCAACCCAGAATGGCCATAAAGTATAATCTTGGAAAAAGAAAAAAAAAATCAAGTTATTTATATATCTTCACGAGAGCTAATTATGGTCAAGCATTATGACCTAACAAAAAAAAAAAGTACATGGATGTTGTTAGAGTTAATTTTTCGAATTTTTAATTAAAATCCCTAGCAGCTGCATTATATATTATATACTTACTAATCTAGAGATATGCACATGCATGTAAACTATTGCATATACTGTATATATACACACATATTCATATAATTCCAATCAGCTATTAAATCAACCTCAATTGATTCAGGCATATATGCAAAGCAATCTGTTTGGAATGTTCATTTATTTAATAATAAATCTCTCACAATATAAAATCAATTCTACAATTATTAAATTCTGATCTGAGGATCTACATCATTCCTAAGATATTGCGCATAACTTTTTGTAAATGTTCCTAAATCCCTTGGAATTATATAATAAATCTGAAATCTATTTCCTTAAATGTGTATATTTTATTAATATTCTTTTTTAAAAAAAAATGTGATAAAAATATTGACGAAATTTTTTTCAATTAAGTTTCAAAATAGTATTGACAATTCTGTAATAAACAGAATTTAAAATATAATATATTCATCAGAGTAACATTTACAAGACATATCCACTTGGCAAAAATCAAGAATTGAATAAAAAAAATTAATTATCCAACACATCAAGATTTCTAATGAATTCTGAAAATTACGAGAATACAAAAAAACCTTGGAAAAAATTGCAAGACTTTTTTCTACCTTTCCTTCCTGCCTAATTTTGCAAACACATTTTTCACTACTACTATTCCCAGAGATACAATATTAATATTATAGACATGGCAACCCATTGCCATAAAGATAAAAGTCAATGAATTGTACATTTTTAGCAAGTATAAAATATAGCAAAGCGAATTAGTGATAAGCCTTTTGGATCATCACACACGTCAACAAAAGTTTCAAAACACTACTTAAGAAACATGAGGTCACTTCTTGCCAAATACTAATTCATCTCTAAGCTGGAAAATGCTTATTAACTGATATTAACTGCTATGTAAATTAATTTTTCTTAACAGTTTGTAGACAAACTGTAATATTGGAGATGTTAATTAAAAGTTTTTTCCAAAGAGTAAGATTTCTAGAAAGATTATCAAATAGTTTATTTCATATATAAATTATTTAATGCTTTACATAAACCAATAAAATATCACCAATTGGTTATCAAGGCAATACTAAGATAATAAATGGAAATCCGTTTATTATCAGGGTCTAATATCTTAAATAGACCTTGAATGATAACGATTGATTTAAAATAGATTGAGATTATTTAAATTTTTCAATAAATTTCATTAAACAGGCTAAAATAAACTGCTTGAAGATCAGATTAACAAATGATCATTTTACAACTTTTCAAATAAGCTATTACTCGATTTAAATAAAATAAACCATAAGTGCATATAGTTAATAGGCTATTATGAGTCTATCACATGATACTAGCCAATGCTTAAAATAAATATAGAATATCTGCAATCTGTTGTCATGGCAATACTCAGATAATGAATAAACATTTATTGTCAGGATGTAAAATCTTAGAACAGGCCATGAGTGATAGCAACTGACTAAAACAGATTGAGTCCATAGTATGGTTTAACTGTCAAAGCATCAATCTACTAGTTAAATCCAAAAATGTAAAAATCAGGTTTGCAAACATATTCAATTCTACTTATGCAATCTTGACATTCTATTCTCAAATATATACAAGTAATAATAACCTTTCTTCAGATGTCAAGTATTTGTCAATGATTAGCAATGGGATATTACAAGTAAATGGTGGTGTTTGCATATCGTTGATGGTAGTTTATTACTGCTTTCCATCCCCTGAATACTTCATTCTCAAATTCAGACATGTCATAAAATAGTAGTCTTTCATATCATGAACATATTTTTTGTTGGTGTTGACAACTTTTTTTTGTCATTTACATATCATTTATATGTCGAATTAACACTTCTCTAAGTAAAAACTCATTTTTCTGAGAACGTTTAATGGAATAGAAACATAGATACAAGTTTTTTTTGGAAAGGTAGGCCAACTAATGAAAGAAAACTACATAGGATTGAATTTGCTGTAAAATCTAATTTAATGTCTTCTGATTGTTGGAAGTTTTCAAAATCACATGATCACCATCTCTATACTAGCACATAATTTGTTGTAAACAAAGGCAAAACTCCCCATACAGTAGTGCCATCCTGTGCCAAACAGAGTAATCAATGGAGGCCAGAAGGCTTGTGCATAAAATCCCTATCTAGTGCCTACTCATCCAATATCCCCAGACTAGTTTCTGGCTTGTGGCCATCATCAGTGAGGAGCCTTGGTTCTGAGAACACTGCACCTAGATCTTAGGATCTAATGCAACCCTCCAGCAGCCACCTTTTAACTCTTACTTTACTACAAAACTATGAGAATGAAATTGAAAACATTGTTAATATCTTCAATCTAAGCTCAATAGCTTATATAGGATGGCACTACTGTATGGGGAGTTTTGCCTTTGTTTACAAGTTTTCAAAATATCAGAGAAGGGCTAGTGGTATTCGAATTTGGCTCCAATCATGATATTTGAGCTCATTTTGCTCCAACTTTAGATTCGGAGAATTTAGAAAAAACTCTTATTTCATGCTGGAAAACATTTTTTATATCAATACCATTTAAGCACGGAAAGCATTATTACATCAACATCCCTTAAAAAAAATTAAAATTTTTCTTTTAGAAAACTTTAATGCATATATCGGAATAAACAGTAGGCTTCGGCAAAAAGTTTCTGGAAATAACGGTATTGATGCTGTAAGTCCAAATGGTCTGCTATTAATAAAAATTTTGCCTAATACATGATATTGACTACTAAAAATACTCAGTTTGGGCAGAAAAATCATTGCAAAGAAACTCAGATGCATACAAGCTTAAAACAATGATATCTAATGAAACAGACTACATTATAATTAACAATCTGTATACAAAAAAAAAAGTTCATATTACATGAGTACCTCCAATTACAGATTGTTAAACAAATCACCAAACTAGTATGCTTGAAGAGTAAAAAGATAGTTGCATTTAAAAACTGGGTTTTACTTCAATTAACTTGATGATCGCTTTTTAGAAGCATCTACTTTTCATGTTGAATTTCAATAGATATTAAACACTAAAATCTAATTTAGATTTTCAGGATTATCATATTACTGAAGCGTGGAATTCTCTTAAAAATATATTATGGACTAAGTACATCTATTCTTGATTTCATTAAAAAGAAAAATTAGAACTGTTTTTCCACTATGATTTCATTATCAGTGATTCGATTAAAAGGAAATATGGCATTTTCTGTTTGGTAGAAAAAGTTCTATAATCAGTACAGTGTTAAAAGCGAAAATTCAATCATGAATAACAAAGCTTAAAAATGATTGGTATATTAAAACTGAAAAGAAGATGCAGACATTCAGTGATCATGGTCGCTTTGGACCTTTTTTTGAGATACTGAAAGTAATATATTATAATGGTAGTTCAAGTGAACCAAATATATACACATATGTATAACAGTAAAGTTTGATTCCAAATAAATATTTATACTAGGTGAAAGGTGAATTTAATAAAATTTGAATAAAAATGATTAAATTCAAATATATATATTAACCAATGTTATGATGATGATGATGATTTATAACCAAGCACAAAGGTTTAAACCAAGAACAAGTTCTCCCAAAAATATTTTTTAATTTGTTTTTCTAGTTTTCATAATAAAAAGGTGAAATTTTTTAAGTCGCCAAACCTTCTGAATAGGAAGTTTACTTTTGAAATGTTATTAATGTCCGATCATCATCATTTACAAATTATTACTGCCATTCTTGCATGTTCCCCAGTGGATTGCATGATTTCTCAGGGTTGTGGATATTACTAGCGTATTGGATGTTAAAAGCACAATAATTGGATTGAGTTTTATAAGCAAACACAAACTAAATGGATTAATAAAATAACAATTTATTAGCAGTGAATATATAAAACTATTGTTTATATGCTTACAACTATCAATAGATTTACAAGATATTAAAGATAATGAAATAAGAAGAAATTTTTTAAATTTAAGGCCTTATAATATTTATAATGACGAGATCTTACCACGTGAAATATTTAAACAGTTCCAAACCATGATTTTCTGCAGATATTGTTCCTTTCATATATTTACGGATGTCTTTATTAGTTCCTCCAAAGATGGTAGTTCTCCTCCTGATGCACTGGTGACGTTAGATAGGTTATAGTATGAGTAGATCTTGTATCATTCCTACGGCAATGTCTATTGCTTTTTTATGGCATTATTAAAGCAGACAATGGCTGGTTTTAGCAAACTTCAGTGAGTGTTTTTGGATCAAATTGCATTTCTGGGTGTTTGACAGGTGTGGTTTTTGATCATCTAGCCACACATAGTAGGTGTTTTTCTATTGGATAAAGTCATCATACTTGCTGTTGTAAATGAAATATTGAAAAATACTGTAAAACAGACAGCAAGATATAGTTATTCAAATTACGGTGGAGAAGTTTTAACCAGCAGTTTCCTCTGCATAGGATCGATATAATACTGCTTCTTGAGTCGAGTCTTCAAATAGATTGGATTGCCTGACTGGACTCACCTGAGGTGTCTATTTCAGACCTATTTATACCTACTCAATGCTTATTTTCCAAACAAGATTCATCACCAGCTAGTTACAAGATTTGACATCTATTTCCTTTACAGCATGTTTTTTTAAAAAACATTTTTCAAACTTTTTTCACATGTTGTGGAAACAAATAATTTTAGATATTTTTAAATTATATTATTTTATAATTAAGTAAACAAAAGGAAAAAAAAAATAGTTTTTTTTTTTAAATTTAAATTTGTTAGCAATAGGAAGAAAAAAAGTTACCAACTTTTAAAAATTGAATAACTTTTAAAAATTTTAGTAAACCCAACATTTTAATAGCATATTTAGGTTTGTCATTTAATTTACTATAAGAAAAGTTTGACATTTTTTAAATTTAAACGTCCATTTAGAAGACAGATCAAAAAGGTGCAAAATGCTCTAAATTTTTATAACTACACAATTCAAATTTTTTGCACATATCAAAACTATTTCTCTTTCTTCCTTTACAGTTCAATTATCATTTTATTGTTTCTCATTTATTACGAAGTTATTTTATAAAATATTTAATAATATGATCCAATGCATAAACATTTTTCTTTTAATTTGTTTAAACCAAAATTTTTTTTTTCATGCAGCTTTGATATACAACTAATTTGAGCTGCTATCGGATTCGTTTTAGTTACAACATAGATATAAAAAACAGTACTATAATCCTACTAATTCCATCGAGGGCACTCCCTTATATGGAACAGCAATATTTCAAATAGCTGAAAGGAGTATTTGACATAAAAATTTAAGATAATAAAAAAATTTTAATAATATATCCATTTCATCTACTTATTTAGATTTGGATACTTATTGTTAGAAGAGATGATAACAGATGGATAATTGAAATTTTAAACTGGATTCCAAGAGATTGTAAAAGACCCAGAAAGAGACCACATGTGAGATGGGTGGATCAAATAAGATGTGGAGAAGAGAAGCTAAAGATAGGAAAAGATGGATTGAACTTGGAGAGACCTTCATCCTGCAGTGGATTGATAATGGTTGATGATGATGATGATGACTTATCCAGCTTAGTGAAGTTAAAGCAACTGTTTGTGATCGTGAAAATGAAAAGCAGCAAGTTCTGATAAGATGCGTAGTGAAGTTTTAAAATAAGGTAGTGATATGTTAGTTTCAAAAATACTGAAAGAATATATACAATCATGATCTTGTGCCCCTAATCTTAAGGATGTTTCTATTGTTCTAATTTTTATAAAGAAATTAAACAAGATTTTGTTGAAAAAAATATAGTTTTAGAAAATCAAGAAGCACTATAGATGTGTTGTTGATGCCATGCAAAAAAAGGGTTAGAATAAAGGATATATATAAAACATTCCTTTCATTTATTTGATAAAGATATTTAATTTAATTAAATGAATAGGTTTGTAGTAGTTTCAAATTAATGGGTTATCCATCAAAATTTATTGGTATTATACAACTTCTATATGATGGAATGAGAGGAAATGTTCTCACTACCAAATGAAATGGTTTCAAGCAAGGATATGTATTTATTTACTCCTATTTGATTTTTATGATAGTAGTATTTAAGATTTATGAATTAGGAATTAAGATGCAATATAGGTTGATAGCGGAATTTTCTTGACTTTTGGTTTTGCCGTATGCTGCGATTATATTATCCTTGATAATTCAAAAGGTGATCTATAAACTATAAAATGGATTTAATATTTTGGATGCAATATATAAACACTTTGACTTAGGAATTAATGTTCAAAAAAATTCAAGTCCTTCATTAATCATTGAAGAAAACAAAATCTCCAGAAACTTTTACTTTAAATGTTTATCAACTAGATATGGAACCAATTTAAATATCTCAGCAGCTTTTTAAATAATAAGATGAATTTAGATGTTGAAATTTACCAAGTTTAAAGATGGAATATTTTATGACAGCCAAATAGTTATAATAACTAAATTAGAGGGGTTTTGAACCCAGACTTTCAAGCTCCCTTAAGTTGTTCACTCCAACTCACATAACTGATACACATGATCACATACCTGTGAAAAAGATAAATGATCTCCAATATATGAATTTCAAGCTGAACCAGACACTCATCAGTTTGTATGGATCATCATCTCCCACTCTTATATAAATAATCAGTGCTCGGTTTATATTAAGATATCAAATCTTCAAACTTTAATGGACAGGCTTCAATCTTCTCCACTCTTCAACCCTGCAGCCATCTATATCACTGAAAACCCAATAAGAGTATGTTCAAACCCCTTGTTTGTCAATTTTGTTGTCATAACCATGTTCATCATAGGTCGTATACAGTACTATTATTTTATTTTATTTATGTCTTGAAAATATTGTACGGTTTTAATAGGTTGTAGTCAATTTTATAAAAAAAATAAATAAATAGAGATGTAGATCATAATTGCAAATTAGTTAAACCACATGAAGAGGGCAAAAATTTTCTAAAAAGAGCTTTTTTGTGTGTGATTATTATTGCTGTTATATCATATCGTTTGATTTATTTAAATTTAATTTACTGTATGAAAGTGAGACTTGATTCCCAACAATATAATATATATAGGCAATTAGAAAAATATAGGAAAACGTTCCATGAAATTCTACGAATAAAATGGCAAGATTATAAGAATACTCAATATATTCTTCAACTTGATGGACATGATATTATAAAACAACTATTGCAAATTCATATTATTGTTGAATTGAACATGTGATATGAAATAACAATACAAAGATCGCCTAAAAAAATATTTTATAATAAACATGAACATGGTTGAGGAACATGTTTTTCATGACATGCTATGAGGTAAAGATAATCTCAAAGAAGCAATGCAATATTGATTGGCTTCATTAGGAAAAAATGGCTGGAGATAGAATAGAGCCATGATCAGATATGATGTCAAAGACTCAGAAAAAAAATTAGCTGTGAAAAAAAGTAAAGAACAGTATCACAAATTATCAAATAAACATGATATTGTTTTATGGATTGATTTGTATAGTTACCCCAAAATTCAACATGTGTTTGGTCCCGTCCCGTCCTCCCCCCGTCTTAAAGTTTGAATGCCCATATTCATTATGACTGACTGCCGATCCCAAGATCATACTTGCTACACCATACTTCCAAAAATAATTTGTTTTGTAAACAGGTGCGAATTAAAGTTATGTATTCTTTTATTGTTGTATGATAACTTTTCTTGCTATTTATATATGTTCTGATCCCCCCCCCTCCTATCTCAAACCCTCACAAGTCATTTAGTTATTTTTCACTTTACTACCAGCTATCAAACACACAGTCGCAACTCTTTAGCTTTGATTAGCAACAAGCACACAATATTACACTAAGTTGTTTTACCATTAGTTTAATACTGGGAGGTAATAGTTATAGTACTACACATTAATCTATCATAATAATTTCAATTTAAGCAACAATGATCCTAAAAAATAATAATGCAACGTACTAAAAATTAATCTCAACAAAATAAATATTAAAACCTTTAGTTTTAGAAGATAAACTTAAAGAGTCTATTTTTAGCCTCTTATTCAATCACGTAGAAAAATTTTACGAAATCTAATTCTTCAGTACGACTAACCTATTAATTAGTTACCTACTAGAAAAAATTTCCTCTTCAGGTAATTATTAGCAGCAAGATTAAATTATAAATATGGAAGAACTTAAAAAAATAAATATTTTTTTTATTTATTTATTTTCCAACAAAAACAAATCAAAACAGAAAAAATAAAATTGTGAGGGCTCTCAAATTTCAATTGTTTTTTATTTGTTTATTTTTTTTTAACGTTATAAATTTTTAGTCTGAAATGGGTCATTTTTTCTTACACCTTTCCTTCAATAATATATTTAAATAATTTATATTTATTTTTTTTAATTAAATTAATTTATAATACCTAGATCAAAGACGACCAATTTAGGTTTATCATTAGCATCGTTGTCATTTGGCGAACTAGTGCTTGCCATCGTACGCTGTCTAAAAAAAGCAACCTCTTAATAGCTTCGCCATCTATCGGATTGAATTTTAATATTCTTAATAACCGGATCCTTGAAAGTGTAAAAATAAATGGAGCAATAAATTTGTTTTTTTAGAAAATATATACATTTTGTCAGTTTGTTTGATTTTTGTCTCTCACTCAATTTGCTATTAATGCTATATGCTACTTGTATAAAGACTAATTTGTATTCATATATGCAGTTTAAGTATAAATAGGTGAGTAAAGCAGACTTTAGACGTGGTGGTGGGGAGAGTGGGTCATTCCAAGGGCCGCGTGCCATAAAATCACCGAAATATTTTTTAAAAAATTCGGGGGATTATGTATCACTACATGACTAAAATAAACGTACATACGCTCTTGCTATTTATACATATGTGGCTTCAGTTTAACGGTGGAGTGCGATGGCATCAAACATTAAAAGTGCTCGTGATGACTTAGCTAGGCAGTGATTATTTACAATATTTCCAACTTACCATTGCAATATTAATGGCTTGAAGTTATGTTGAAATCAGATAAGCATTCTTATTTGATTGTCAATGGTACCTCCATTTTTTCGGCGGCTCTCGTGTAATATAGTCGATGAACGGCAAATCCTCGTTCGTCGGCAGAACGAGGCATCAAAAATCATTGGTCACCGGCCGTACATCCCGAAATGTATGGCCCTTCCTGCATGCTAGTCGAGCTTTGTAATGGGTTCTGCCTTGCCCTGCATCGGCAATCAAAACGGATATGAAAGGGCCCAAACTTTGCTTTCTATTATCCTTACAATTAATTTTCATACTAAAAGAAAAGCAAGTCATTTATCAATTTTTTATTTTTAATCCTAACATGGTTTCTACAACGTCATAAAAGGAAAAAAAATGAAAAATTAAAGATGAAGGAAGATTGTTCAATGAAAAGTAGATATCACATGATAATCATTTCCTATGTTTACACAAGCCGTTAAAACAATAACAAACTTTATATAGTAGTGCCACCCAGTGTATGTCTGAATAATCAAACTAACCTGGGGATATTGGATGAGTACGTACTAGATAGGGTTTTATGCACAAACCTTCTTGCATCCATTGTTTACTAAGGCTTGCACTAGGTGGCCCCACTTTATGGAGAATCTGCTATTATTTTGAAAAGTGGATATATGATTAATTTTTGTGAATAGAAAAAGTAATGGACTCTCCTTAATTTATAGGGAAATTGTAATTTTAAAAGGAAATATATGAAAATACATGCTGCCTAATTTAATGTATGTGAAGAATTGTATCATCATAAGGAACCTATAGCAGAGCTGTGAAAAATGGCAGTTTTCTCAAAAAAAAAATATTTTTTTTCAAAAGGTTGCAACTCTGGCAAATCCCATTGCAAAAACTAGTTAAGTCAGTATATTTAATAGCAGACCAATCAAAACCATTTACTGCCTGTGGCTGTTATGTTTGGCTTGGCTTGCAGGTTTGATTCCAGACAAATGATGACAAATTACTTAATAATTAATATGTATAATTTATTAGTTACAAAGAATATTCACACATCTCAATTAATACAACATATAAATATAGTTATACAAGTTAATGCTGAAGTAGTCGTGCCAAGTAATACAACTCAATTCAGCTATGTAAGTAGCCTGCCTTGTGAACTCAAGTAAGAGACTCTTCCGGATGTACAAGATAGCTTGCCTCAAGTTGGCTCTAGTTCAGACTCTTCCTCTTCTAGTTGTCCTTAGACAGCTTGCCTTGTATTGGTTGTGACCATAGCAGTTTCCAGTCCGTATGTGGACTTGCCTCACTGCATGGATATTGCAATAATAACTAGAGAAAATACCTTTGCTGATGGCAGATAGCACATTCAGGTTGACAGAAGTAATTGTTCCCTGCCATGCCTCCAAAAGGCTGACTATTTAATGGCAGATCCCCTACTTTACTGGAAACACTTGGATTATGTGCACAAACCCCAATGGATTTATCCAGTGCCAGCCAATCAGGCAAGGAATCTGGAATAGTCCACTTCTAAAAGCAAAATTAGATATGACAGAGGGTTTATGAAGTTATTTATGGAAAGAATGTATATACAATTTGGGGGAAAGGGGGATTTTTTAAAATCAATTTCTCTCACCCAACTAAAGCCAGGTGAATTGAAGAAATTGGGAAATCTATCAACAAATGTTTGGAGAGTAAAAATGTTGATTTAAATTACATACTTTGGTAATGGATGATAGGGCTGATGCTACAGATATGACTTAAGTTGCCATTTTTATTAAAGGTATTGATAACATTATAATATCACTGAGGAAAATGGCTTTTTTAGTGTCATTCATTATAAATTTATTATAGTGATTTTTTTTATCTGTTATCAGCAGATACAGAGGCAAAACTCTCCATAGAGTTAGCACCATCAAGTGCAAGCCACAGTCATAAACAGATGCTGTGTGGAGAGTTTTGTCCCTGTATAAACAGTTTGTGTGGGTATAAATAATGGTGGTCATGTAATGTTTAGTGGTTATTATCAGCATATTTGGCATAGTTTCTGATAGTGCCCTGACAATGATAAATAAAAGATTTTACGATTATAAAATTAATAAAATGCAATGCACTTGTTTCCCAAAGCTCATGTTTGATAAAGTGTAGTATATCAAGAAAATGTGTATGCATACGTTTTAAAATTGGATAACATCCTGCAAATCATCAAGACTGAATTTCATAAGAGCCAACGGATTGGATCAATTTCAGAAATTTCAAAGTACCAGTGCTGACTGAGGCAATATTTACCCATCAGATCGAAGATGTGCTAAGTTGAGACCAAATGCTGAAAAGATTTTATGATTTTAATGTATTATCAAGTTGTTATGATAGCAGAAAACAAATTTGTGTCAGAATTGATAATAAAAGCTACCTTTTAGATTTAACATTATTAGTTGCTTAAACACTCATTAAAATGAGTTAAAATATCTTCGAAGGTGAAACCAACTTATCAATACATTATTTCAAAGCATAACGGAGTTTCAATTGAAATTACGATGAGATCAAATTAAGGCAAACAGTGTTATGCATTTCAATATGTTGGCTTAAAACAATACTGTAAAAAGCAAAAATTATATTCCAAGACTTCAGATAAAATAATCAATATATTGCTACACTTGTGATTCCATTTTCAATTGACGTAAGTATGTTATCTGCCAAATTTTTAAATCGAATGCATAGAGCTGCAATTTGACATTCAAATTAAAGAAAAAATTGATAATGTCTCTATTGGACTTCTGTAGATCTAATCTTTTTAGAGACAAATATGCCTTGCTCTACAGTCATGCCTTATTCATGTCGTAACATTTATCAGCAACTATATTTGTGAGCATCTATACAATAAGAGAAAAACTAAAAGCAAAATATTTGATCGGCATCTCGAGAACTCACTGAGAATTGCATCTACTTCCATTAAACCAGATATTGATGCATTAAATCTTCAAATACAAAGTCAAATATCTCACTAATTTTATGTGTCTATCTAGGTAATGTGATTGATGTTTTTTATATATCCTGCATTTTGGTGTAGATGGTAGAACCTCAGATTTGAAGTTGGGAGGTCCCAGGAACAATTCTGATGCTTAAACGTCTTATGGAGCTTTCAAGCAATAAAGTCATATGTCTTTTTTATTAAACCATCAAACATCACATGACCCCATTCTTTATGCTTACACAAGCTGTTTCTTACAGAATCAAAACTCCGTACAGTAGCACCACTCGGTGCAAGCCAGAGTAATCAATGGATGCAGAAAGGTTTGTGCATAAAATCCCTATCTAGTGCCTACTCATTCAAACCTTCCTACATACATTGATTACTCTGGCTTGCACTGAGTGGCGCTACAAGAGTTTTGCCTTTGTGAAAAAAAATACCTTTTATACATATACGTTTATTGTTCCAATCATTTTTACAAGAAAATTGATATTCATTCTTTAAAAAAATCTATGATATATACTAAATTTCAATGGCTATTAAGAACTAAAGTTGCTCATTTTAATCTTCAGGACTGTCACATTGTTGAAGCATAAAATTCCTTTAAGAATTGTGTTGTAGATAGAAGTATATTATTCTTGAACTCATTAAAAAGAGGAATCATAATTGGTTTTCCTGACAATTATCCTATTAATAGTGATTTGATTAAAAGAAAACATGTCAAAAGAAAGACTTCTGAGTTTACAAATTATTGGCTTAGCATATTCCTTTATCTATAGATCCACTAGAGGGGTCTTTATCATACTGTCTTTGAATTAAAGATATCTAAATTATCTATTAAGATCCTCTGCAATTATCACATCTTTGGTTACACTGAGTTTTATTTCTAGGACCTAAACCAGTTTAGGATTAATGTTTTTTACAATGTACGAGGAAACCCTTATGGTCTTTTTAAATACCCTATTGTCTACCTTTACCATCCTCATAATCTCTATTCTGTTACCATTTACAATTTTCACTATTATGTTTGAATGAGTCAGACTTGCTTTAAAGCTAATCTTTCTGATAATTTTGTCCCAATCTTTTTTTTAATATGATTAATAACCCTGATCTGATAATAACCTCTGTAATAACCTTCTGACCATAGATGTATCTGAGATCAATATTTGTTTGGAACAGATGGTTTTGAGCATATTTGCAGCTATAACTTTAATATTTTGTTTTGAAGACGTATACCCATGGGTGAATTCTCCCTCTTTCTTCAATTTCAGATGTCTGGCTCTTTCATTTACCATTCATACACTTTGTTTTTGTGTCGTGTTTGTAAAAATATCTGCATTGCTATTCAATAATTATAAATTATGTCTTTTTGTATTCCAAAAAAGTAAGGAAATATATTAGAAGAATATATTTTTTTAGGTGACTAACTGATAATAATAAGATTAAGGAATGTTTGGGTAAAGTAATTTAAGAAAAACGAACGTTGTATAATTAAATCAGATAGAAAGTAAAAAAATTTAATTAATTATTAAATTTGCGTAGGATTTAAGAGTAGAAAATATTTATGCAATATGTGATAAGAAAATTGTGATTGGTAAATGTCAAGAAATATTTGCTAATTACAAATATTTCTTGATAAATAGAAGTGAAATCGACTAATTAAAAATATCAAAAGAAAAACAAGACATAATAATCAAACATGAACCCAGGATTGTCGGTGGCCAAACTACGTGAATAAATAACGTGTGCAGCAAAGTGCGTCATTCTCATTCCGGTGGATTTACTAAGTGAACTGGTGGTGGTAGATTTTAATGAACAGTGGCTGAAAGAAGCATAAGGGATGGGGCAATGCTCTAGGGTGGAGCCAGTGTGATTGTGGGCAGCAGCTGAATGAAGTCAAAGAACTCCATTAGTTTGAGGAGTCACGCCAAAGTGTTTTTGGAAACTTAGGCCAAAGGAAATCATCAGAAAACAGAAAACTGTTACTTGCAGTGTGAGAATTGAATGATAAAATGAATTATATATACTGTATTGGAGTGTATCAATAACTTTTTGCTATTTATGATAATTCATCGTTATTCCAGTCCATATCTAAATTTCATTTATTGATTTATTTGTTGCTATTCTGAGTGCCTGCATTCAAATACACAATAGTTTGCCATTTGCGTTTATTTACAAAGTGTTCAGTTTTGCTGTTACAGTATCACTTAAATTCTTTCTTTGTATTTTTTAGTTCATTGTCAGACTTAAATTTTGTTCACTATTTGGCTTGCTCAATCACTAATTCATAAGTGATTCCTTTTTCAAATTGCTTGTCCACACATCATATCTTCAATTGCCAATAACTATTGATTAAATGTTTTCTTTGAAATTTGTCACAGTGAGTGTTCCAACTGCACTAATTCTAAAAGGGATTTTTAAGTGCATGATTTTTCTAGATCATGAAGTACTAAGTCACAATCTTTACTTCTTCATCTTTTTTTATAAACAATATGGCATGATGGGGTAGATCTAAAATATTTTTTTACTTTTCTCTTTATCTATAAATAACTTAATTCCTCTGGAGTTTTTGATTGCATAAATCATACGTAATTCAATGGCTCTTTCCCTGGCAAAAACCAATAAAATGGCTGCATTATTTTAATCTGTCTTAACACAGAATAAATCACTTTTCTATCTATTTTAAGTCAGCCAATTACTGGCCCTATCACAAACACAGTTATGCTTATTTGATTTAATACTTTGTTTTCTCTAACCGTTATTTAGTGTTTGAGATTGTGCCAATATGCTATGTTATACTCTAATGCAATTCCTGTCTTGCCATTTCTCAGTAGCCTAGTATCTACCATCTTAGCTTCTTATAACTGATGGTAATAATTGAATGACACTGTTTCTGTATAAGTGTAATAATAATCACCAATTTTGTCATACAGTCATAATCTTGTAAGTTCTGCTAAGTGAGTAAAATAATAATCAAGCAATCTGAGGAGTCAAACAATTAACTTTATTTGAACCAGCAAACATCACATGATCATCATTCTTTATGCTTACACAAGCTGTTTACACAGAGGCTAAACTCGCCATACAGTAGCGCCACTGCACCACTGAGTGTAAGCCAGAGTAATCAATAGTTGCAAGGTTTGTGCATAATATCCCTATCTAGTGCCTACTCATTCAATATTGCCAGACTAGTTTCTAGCTTGTGACTTTCTTCAGCAAGGAGCCTTGGATCTAAAAGCACTTCACCTAGAACTTAGGATCAAAACTTTACAGTTAGTTAAAAGAGTAAAAGGTGGCTGCTGGAGGGTTGCATTAGATCCCAAGATCTAGGTGCAGTGCTCTCAGATCCAAGGCTCCTCATGGATGAAAGATACAAGCTAGAAAGTAGTCTGGGGATATTCAATGAGTAGGCACTAAATAGAGATTTTATGCACAAACCTTCTTGCATCCATTGATTACTCTGGCTTGCACTGAGTGTTGCTACTGTATGGAGAGTTTAGCCTCTGTGTAACTTTATTTGCATAGAAAGTGTATCCATTAATAAATTATTATTTACAATCTTTAATCTGATATCATAAGATATCCTATGTCTGTATTTTTATATACAGGCTAGATTCTCAGAATCATAGAGTCTCATCTTCTCTCTCTGAAATCTCCGAAACCAAGTAAGGTTTCATGTTTCATGCTCTATGATTTTTCCTAATTAAGTATTCTTGCAATTCTTCTCCAAATTTCTGGAGAAAGTAATTAGCTTGATATAATACAACTTTACTTAATAATAAATAGTAAATAGTTACTTATAAATGAGTTGTCAAAAAAAGGAGAAAGAGAACACAAAAAACTACTCTAGGAATGAGTCTTATAATGACTATATAAACAATCTTTGAATCACAAATGTGTCAATCTATAGGCCATACTGCTCCATATTTTTTTACTTGATAATTCCACTTCAATAGAATGTCTTAGAGATAAACTTTATAGTGTAGATTGCATCTACCTCTACGAAGAAAATCATGCGCGAGTTCACCAAAAACATTCTTTTAAAAAATCTGGCATTGTTCATTTGTTTTACATGTCCAATCCAATGAAGGTATGGTTTTACAATAGAGGGCGCTGTAGCATCACATCCAACAGGTTAAAGAACACAGTTGGTTTTATGATCATGCTATTTTTAAATCATCATTACACAGCGGAAGCTTAACTCAGGTAATGGACTTGTTCTTAATACAACTTTATCAAGAATGGATTCAACTTATAGCAAAACTAACCAATGAAATAACAATAAAAGAAAATAAATCACTAATGAAATAACAACAAAAGAAAATAAATCAGCAATGAAATAACAATAAAAGAAAATAAATTGCTAATAGTATACGCAAGTCAATTGGAAAGCTTGGTCAGTGATTTTAACTGTTACCGATAGGAGTGGGGATTTTGCTACATATTGAGATCCAATTGCGAGGTAACTTTCAGATATTGAGAAATCAGACAACTGTCAGACATTGCATGCCATTACGTACATTGTCCACACTATTGCAAAATGCTATGAAGCATGCTTAATGTAAAGCAGGAATCTGTTTCTGGCAGTCACCACCCCAACTGCATGACTAAGCCATGCATAGGCTGGAAAGGTCAAAGTTCTTAAAACAAAGTTACAGCACCCTAAATATTAGCTGTGCTGCTAACAACTAGACTTGCATAGATCACTGACCTTCATTGAGGTGAACCATAATAGCAAGATTTTTGTTTACACTCTGTATATAAAATATTGTATATGTATTGTTTTATAGATATGCATAATAAATATTATATTTATTTGTAGAGTTGTGCATTATTCTTATATGAACCACCCATACCACATCATCACCATTTCTTATGCTTGTTAATAATTGTTGTTAAAACAGGCAAAATCCCTCCATATAGTAGTGCCACTCCATGCACTAGATAGGAATTTTATGCACAAACCTTTTGGCATTCATTAATTACTTCAGCTTGCACTGAGTGGCACTACTGTATGAAGGGTTTTTATCTGTTTATTCTTATGTTACCAAGAATATTATTCACAATAACATTGCGTAATAATGCAACATAATTGGTGCAGTCATGACAGAATCTTACCCCCATAGGCTTTTTAAATATCTGACATCAATTTGAACAAAAAAATTGATAGTTAACATTATTAGCATATCAAAAAAAAAAACGCTAGTGTTTGCTTGTTTTCTATATATGGGAGAAAGAAAATGAAAGTGGTAAAATTGGTTACTGGAAGAATTCAGTCTTAGCAATCCAGAAAATTGGCCCACATATGTGGATCAAATTGGTTACTGGAAGAATTCAGTCTTAGCAATCCAGAAAATTGGCCCACATATGTGGATCAAATTTACTTTTTACTTGTAGCAAACCAAATCAGAATTCAAATGTATACATTCTTACGCTCACATTCAGCCCTTGGATTTCCTTTAGTAATAAAGTTTCATACAGAAATATCACTACTTGTGAGATTTCACGTAAACCAAGATGGCAGCCAGTATTTTTGATAAACATACAGTTTCAAGGGCCTATAATTAGAAGGAGTTAATAACTATAATTACTAAATGGAAACCTAATGGATGAAATCAATCACAGAAATAAAGTTGGAATCCTTTTGATAAAAAATAACTTAATATTAAAAAAAATGTGTATATATATATATGAAAAAAGTGATTATACAGAAAGTAGATTATTGGTTTTTATGCTGGGTTTGGAAAAAGATAAGGGAGATTTAAATATAAAGGCTATAG